>JTDE01002521.1:18952-75278 GCA_014338405.1 Paragonimus skrjabini miyazakii
AATGTTATCGTGCAATCCATGTCCGACTGGGTTTGTGTAGATGCGCTGTGATTGTCAGTCGTATTCGCTTCGACAGTAGATATACTGTACGTTCTTTCGACGAAAGTTGTGTGACGCACGTACAACCGATGACGCCTAATATAAGAACAAAGTCAGGTCGCTGGGACCGTGGTACTTTTAACGTAAACAATATAATCATTTACAAGAAGCAAACCTCAATTTGTTTGCGTTCGTGGGTGACGATACAGTGTTTGGCCGCAATCGGCCCTCAATTGTGACAAGTACAAGCACAGGCGACCGACAGGCATTGACGAACCGACGAAATGCGATCTGATTGGTCTTATGTGTGTGTGGTTTCGGCTGGCATTGCGTGGCCGAGACTCACTCCCAGTTGGGTTTTCTATTCTTCCCCCTCATCCGACGTCTCCGATGACCACACTCTTCTTGTAAATCTAGACAACTTTCTAGGCCATCAAATTTTTACTCATCTGCTTATTATCGGCGACTTTAATGCACCCGAAAATAAACTAGGCATCAATTTCTCATCAGGAATGTAAAAACGGATTCTTGACTTCCTTATCGACGCTGATACGACGGAGAGCGTGGATACGACACGTCAGCGCCCCGACGCGGCATCGTTCTGGTCAGATTCCCTCTCTGCTCCAACTAGTTATCACTAATGAGAGCCACTTGGTAGACAGAGTAATCATCAAACCACCACTTGGACACAGTGACCATGCCTTGCTCCTCTTTGATCTTATCTGTTACTGGTTAGAATAACCAGTAAAAATGTCCACAATTCAAAATTTCAATCAGGCAAATGTTAACGGCTTGAGAAGCCACCTAGTTTCACTTCTTCTTGATTATGGTTCCGTGGACCAGAGCTACTACGCGTTTCAAAGCGCGATTGAGAAAGCGGATGACTTATTTGTACCGCGCAAACTGTGCACTTTCTCTTATTGGCCACCTTTTCCGCGCAAAATACGTCGTATCCTCGATGACCGTTCCTATTAATTCGCGAAACATAAGCTTACGGAGGATCTAAGCGCGTTCTACATTGTTCGAAATGGGTGTAGACGGGAAGTCCGTGAGCACACTGAACTCGTACAAGAAAAGGTCCTTCTCAGAGCCCACGGGAACAAAAACTTCTTATTTAAGCACATGCGACGACCAAGAAAGAATAAACTCTCGGCTCTTTCTCTGAGACTGCCTGACGGGGAGACTTCATCTGACTTCTTAGTTGTGTCCGAGTTATTCAGGTAGTACTACTCGGCAGTCTACAACACCGCACCGCCGAATTGGCACCCGACCCTTCCGCTGCAGAATTTCCGGCAACCACTTGTTATCGCTGGGTTTTCTGTGCTAAAAATTGAAGACCTATGGTATTCAAGGAGGGGTTCTTCGCTGGATTGTTTCTTTCCTTGATAACAAAACGTTTAGAGTCAAAACCTGATCAGATCTTTAATCTCCCTCTTTCATTTCTGTGGGAGTTCCTTAAGGGTCAGTGTTAGGCCCTATGTTATTTCTGACCTACGCAAATGACCTTCCGGAAAATATTTCCAGCAACGTCCTGCTATGTGCAGATGACCTGAACATCTGGAATGTCACTGATCCTAGTGCGCTACAGATTGATCTTGACGCGATTAAGCGTTGATCGGACGATTGGAGCTTCCCACTAAATGACAATCAGTGCACACACATTTCACTCGGTGGTGACTCTAGCAACGCCTACGTGATTCATAGTTCATTCGGCATAATATACATCATGAAAATCGATCTGAAGAAAAATCTGGGCATCTGGTTGTCGTCTAACTTATCTTTCGCGCATCACCACGAGATGGCGGCGAAAAAAGGGTTTGCCTCTCTTAGGATGATTTAGCGCGCTTTCCACCGCATAGACAAGAGAGCGTTCCAAACGCTTTACGGGGTTTATATAAGGCCGCTCCCAGAGTATGCTAATCAGGTCGTTCATACCGGCCTGAAGAAAGACATCCTAGCCATTGAGCGTGTCCAGCGCGTGGCTACCAAACTAGTCACTGGCCTAAGAAATGTCGCGTACGAGTCCCGACTTGAAATCCTTGATCTATACCCACTTGAATTTTGACGACTCCACGAGGACTTAATTCTCACAGCCTTTCTGTTTAAAGTAGGTATCGTTGAACAGTTCTTTATCCTAGCGAATAATGATGGCCGGCGAGTACATAACAAGAAGCTTTTCAAGCTTCGTCCTCGGATCATTCTTGGGCAGCAGTTTTATTCCCAAAGGTCGTTAGCTCCGCTTCTAGCGATCGCTACGAAGCATTACTTAATACTTATTGTCCAAAAATTCTGTTATGCAATTCAAGAGGTCATTGACTGGAGTTAATAGGCAGTAACTGTGTCTTCTCTCGAGGCGATCGGGCAACCTGATAATTAATCACAAGCCAAATTTTGTGTATGTTGACATAAGGTAATTCGTTCGTGCTTAATGTGAGGTCAATGGCGCAGTGATAAACACGGTTGCCTCATGAACATCGTGTCCGGAGTTCTCATCCTAACAGTGGCAATGATATGCACTACTGACCAGCTAACATGGAATCAAAACCGGGCTCTACTGCTTTTTCTCGAAAGGGGCCAACTAGAAAATCTATGGGAATGCGGCAGCTGCGATCAATTGTCGGTGATAATTAATTTATATGAAAATAAAAATCCTCTACTACTCATCAAGTAATATTACTTCGTATCTGGTATTTACTGTAATAAGCATGAGAGGTACTACAGCCTGTTTTCAATGTTTGCCTTCAGGTCAATAGAAACCCGCTTGAAGCTGACAAAGAAAAATCCAGTGAATCCAGGAACCGTGGGCGTCTGCCTCGAACCAATGTATCAATAGCTGAATCGCTGCGTGTGTACGGTCGAAGATAAGAGGGATCGGGCATAATCTCAGCCGCACATACGTATGGGCACAGCCACAGTGACAGTCACACCTGTGCCAGATCGAACAGACCGTGGCCATCGAGGGATTCGCAGATCCGTCCGGTTCTTACAAACCGACACAGAGGCAGACGAGTAGACAGAAGCAGCGCAGTGTACGGACAATATGCATCTGGGCCCGACGGCCAGCGCTCCTTGCGCATTCCGTTTGCCACAATTTCCGGCCCAGTCCAATTATTAGAACGAGGCCTTGGTTACGCGCTCAGTCGCTTGATCCAAAACCCAGAAAGCAGAAGAGACGCGGCAACACCGTTTATTGGACGTGCGAGAACAAACTAGGCCACAGAAGCTCTAAATTTATAGAACAAAACGATTACCATAGATGGCCGACAGACACCGGGCGAATCAAATGAAACAGTCATACATGACAGTCATGGTGTCAGAGCAAATCACGTTACAGTGGGCATCAGAAGGCAACGCGAGGAAAAACACAGTCCAGATAACGCACAGGGGTTCGACCGCACACCTGCAATCTGATTGGCTGAGTGGGACCATGCCACCACCCACGACCATACCATCCGATTTGAGCCGGTTGATCGATGTGGCGTGATGCGTCCTGGCTGTACTGTTAGGTGATGCGCCTCCTAACACCTCCCCTTTGAAGTCGTTGATCGTATGTACGTGAATGAGGATTCAGTTGGATTGGGGTCACAGTGGTCCTTGTGCGGCTTGATCGTCGAGGTGTTGGCAACGTTTGGTGACTTATGTTGAACGTCAACGTTTTGCGTCTCTGGCGTGTCTCTTGACCCTTGGTGTTGTCCAGTAGCTCTTCCAGCTGCAGGCCCCGATTCTCCGAATGGGCCGTTTGCCCCCAAATGGTCTGGTCTGATTGGTGTGTCGTATCCAAGTGTGTTGGTCAACTCGAACTTCATAGAGAATTGTGCCTCGATGGTTTCGGATTCTCCCGGGTGTCCATGCGATCTCTATCACCCGGTAGTCTTTGGCCAGTACCAGTTGGCCTATCTCAAAGGAACGGAATTGAGCTCCATGTCTTCTTTTAAACTGTTGTTCCATCGGAAGATTCCTGTTAGCCGCCGGTGGCCTAGAAAGGTGTGGTAGATCATTGGATATTCGCAGTCTGCGTTCTACCGGAGCCTCAGCTGAATATTTCCATTTCGGAATCTGTCGATTCAGAGTCTTTCAGTAACTGAGATAGAACGTTTTGAAGATGTTGGTCGTATATCCCTCCCCTCTGGCTTTTTGAAGGGTTCTTTTGAACGTGTCCACAAACCGTTTAGCCCAACCATTTGATTGCATATGGTAAGGCGGGGACCGTATGTTCTGATGAACGCGATCCGGTTTCTTATCTGCCGAGTGGCATATCCAGCAGTTTCAAACGTTCAGTCCACCCCCAGCCGTGAAGATTCAATTTCGAATGCTCAGTAAGATACATTATGCCACTTGTATGGACATCACCTCATTCTTTATCACGGTCTAACCCAACAAGCAGTGCCAGTTTTTCTCCAGATGCATTCTGAGCTGAATGTTTTGTTCTGTTATATACCGGATGGCCAATGCTCTTCCACGTTTGTCACGGGATCAGCGTGATGTCAGATCCACTGTCTAGCTGTAGACAAGCCGGACTGCCGCCAGTTTTCACCGACATGTACTTTTGGCGTGCAGCGAAGATGTGGATAAAGGTGGTTAAAACGGAATTCAGCCTTGCACTTTGTTTCTTCGGTTTCTTCCGGTGGTTCCTTGAAAACGACCGCGGACTTCTGAATCTCAAAGTTGAACGGCAACGCGTCTCTTTATGTCCGAATCTTGTGCAATTTTGACAGTTGTGGTGTTTGAATGGACATAAGCACACATAATGCCAATCACCTCATTGCCAGCATGCAGTTGGGGGATTTGATAAGGGTTTTGCACCTTGCTTCTCGGTTCTTAGGTTGCGCGGCCGCTGCGAAACGGTATGGATTGCAAGTAACCCCGGCGGTTCATTCACGGCTGTGTAATGTTTCAGACTGATCAACCGTTGGCACTCCGCTGTCACATATGTCAAATTCATGTCAGGGTCCTGTTCAATCTTGTTCAAAATTTTGGTACGAATGTCGGTATCTTGGGCAGACCGTAGACCGCAGACGAATATTAAACACTTGAACTGATTCACTGTCACTGTCCTCAACTGGAACTTTTTACATTCTCTGTTGACTCTACTTGCATAAGTGACAAAATCTTCTTGTTCACATTTCACCAACTTGAGGCATTGATACCGTATGTTGAACAAGGATGACTGCTCTCCGAAAATATTCGTCAGTATCTTCAGTGCTTCTTCAAAAGTAAGATCACGAGGTTTATTTGGCAGATTGAAGTCAGTAAACCTTGAATGTTCGGTCGCACTGAGTTTGCGAATAAGCAATCTCACCTTTCTTGCATCATCCATGTCAGCCAACTCCACTCGGAGGACATCTTCGTATCGGCTGAACCAGGATTCGAATGTCACTCCGGCATCGGCATCATAAACAAATTCATTAATGCTGTTCGTGATGGTGTCCACGGTTGAACCCGGTTTGACGTTTGAATTTGCTGACATCAGAGATAAGTTGCGCGTTAATGTTTCGATTAACTTCAGTTGGGCCGCATCGAATTGCGACTGTTGCTGCTGCAGGATCAGTTTCATTTCTTCCACTGAAATTGTCATTTTCCGCGCAGGTTACGTAAGTAGCACCAGAAGTCGCCAGTTATTGGATGTATATATAAATATAAACAAAAGATCAACTGAATCAAAAATTCCAGCGCCTCAACCTGCCCAAGAAACAAAACACCGAACCTATATGCAATCTACCAGACCATCAGTTGACACTCAACGAAAAGGCCGTTCTGCTAAAAGGTCTGAAATTCAATTATGCAAACGCATCCACGACAGAATTCGTTGCATGTTTTGAGTCGGGACTGAAGTGCAGTGGTTTAGATGAGCAAATGCAGCAGTCTGTCAGCTCCAAGATGTGTCAACGCTAAGGATCGTGTAGAACCACACGAACAGTCTGGCGTAGTCTACGCCATTCCATGTCTAGGGTGTGACCAACGTATGTGGGACAGACAGGCAAACAGCTTCGCACACGCGTGCACGAACACAAATTAGCGATGCGACGAGCCGATCCCAAATCACAGCTTTGGCACCACGACACGGACACAGGCCACGAGGTCAACATAGACCATGCGAAAGTGGTCGCACGGGCAAAGATGAAAGGGGAACGGCTTGTACTGGAGGTTCTCTATTCGCGGAATTCGTTCAATCGACACGTAGATATAGACAGCCACTACGTCAGCATCGTTGACACTAGAACGAAAAACGAGCGAAGACAGACCGACAGACGAACACGGTGAGCGGCAGAGCAATCACATTCCGACACATTTATTTGATTGATAACGGATCCTAGTGTGGATTTGAAACGTCACAATAAATCGTTCACTACTCAGTTTGCCCTTTTAATACTTTATATATATATATATGTATATATACGTTAAAAGGGGCAGATGGTAGAAGACTATACGTAACTATACTCACTGGTATCAAACGTGATTATTCGAATTCAATAAAAAAAATTAAATATACACTACCTTTCGACCAGGTTTACAAACTTATAAAACAATCCAGTGAAAGCGTGATAAATCGTCCGGTTAAGTCAAGCGGTAAAACGTATTGTGCGTCACTGTTACTCATAGAAACAAATGTGGTACACTGTGGTAAGAATTAAAACACAAGGAATAATTTTGGAAACAGTTCAATTGTTTACGGCCGTTATAGAGTTTATGGAATTGAAACAAATGTTGACGTATCAAATGGTTAGGAGTATGAGCAAGTAGTGCAAACAAACGAGTCACATTAAATTCGGAGTTGAATGCATACTACTGTGAACATGTGAGTAGAGTAATGTGAAATGTGAAATTGGATGTCACTGCTACATTTGTTACCACGAGTCACAGTCCATCAGTGAACAAATTAGTTTTACTATCACGTGGTCACTGAGTGGAGAGCCCTGGACACCGCCAGAACAAAGTTTGATGCACAAGTTTTAAGATCGATGAGTCTACAACAGCTGATAACCAACTGTCAACGAGTTTTATTTTAATGATAACTTTTGCCACATAAGCTTCGTCAGACCGCATGAAACTAACGGCTCGTCACTAACACATTCTAGTCTCGTTGATCAATTGGTTTGGGAATCGATCTGCCTGGGTGAGTGCAAAACTGTATCAACCCGATTTCGTATTCTACTCACGAAAGTGTCGTCTGCACAACGCAACCAACTTGTTAGTGGGTTCGGAAACTGACCCAACGCTTTCTGCTTCAACAGTTCCGGAATAATTACTGTGCATTGCAATTTGAACACACATTCAAAAGCAAGAGAACATACTATGATGAATACCCGTCTCAATTGTGTTTTAGGAAGCTGTTCGGGATAACCGTGGTTAAATAGCATAACCACGGATTGTTTGCTATTGCCGAGTGGGAATATATTTGTTGAGATGTAGGTGGACTGTGTGTTTGTTAACCCAGTTGTAGTCAATAATATTGGCTGAAGACATTAATATTTAAGAAGTGCTTGACACTTTTCGGATGATTGTCCTTTGACGCCTGGATCGAGAGTCATGTGACCAATTTAAATTTGTGTTTTAGAAAACTGTCAATACCTATTGATTCACGTATATTTTTAATTTGCCTGTATTTGTAATCAGGGTACTTCACATCAGAGTGCAATAATGCATGGCTAAAGAGTGAATATGTTTCTAAGGAGAAGAGGTAGACTGGTGAATTTTACCACGTATTTTCACTTCCGACCCGGATTCTATACATTTTGTGAGGATAGTTGTCCACGTGCAAAACAACGCCATGGAGCGCTGTGAGTGGCTGTTTTTACCAGACCCTTTGAATTGGTGAACAAAAAATCGTTGGGTAGGTATATCATTGCCACAGCCGAGAGTAGATATCCGACCACGCTTTCATGAGTCAACCATGTTGACCACTGCCTGACCGACCTCACATAAAGTACGACTATAACATCATATGTTCGCGTTTAGTCACATTCATTTGCTAGAGGCTGATAAGAAAATCTATGGAAGTGCAACATCTGCGGTCAATTGTAAATTATTTTCAATTTGCTCTATTATACTGTTTGAAGTACAAGTGACCTTTCTTCCTATGCTTTGTAAGCGCATTTTGATCCTAATGTTGACCTTCGGTATTCGTGACTCATGACTTAGCTGCTTTGCTTCCCACTTTGAAGATCGTGCACAAACAGTGGAAATGAAGGACACCTGCTCATAGCCCCAATCAGTCACCAATGTGGCTATTCAAGAATACATTTTCGGACTACCACTCTTGCAAATGCAAATGAACTACATATATGGAGTTGTCGAGCTTGGGAAACCATTTTTATTCTCTATATGAAAACCAAAATCCCCTGCTATTCATCAGTAATGAAAACACCGCTGAACAAGTTAATGATTTCTGTGATTTCAACCGGAGAGAATTCCCAGTCGAAGAGTCATCGATCAAAGTTAACAGGACAGCAACTGTGTCTGCTCTCAATGCGATCGGGCAACCTGATCATTAATCACAAGCAATAGTGATTCAGTGTTCACGTTCGATAATTCGGTCGTGCCTAATGTGAGATGAATGGCGCAGTGGTCAACACGGTTGCCTCATGAACGGCGTGTCCGGAGTTCTAGTCCCGGCAATGGCAAGGATATGCACTACTGACGCGCTTTAATGAGAGCGAAACTCGAGTCTAGTGATTCTGCTGTTCGAGAGGGGCCGACTGGAACGTCTATGGGGATGCGGCAGCTGCGATCAATTGTGGGTGGTGTTCAATCTATATGAAAATCAAAATCCCTTACCACTCATCAGCAATTGAACATAGTTGACCACAGCTGTCATATATTGGAAGGCTTTACAAAATTGGATGGCCATAGTATACCAACCATAATCTTGATGCGCAAACTGAATGTACGTTAAACAGAATCATCTACTTTTGATGATCCTACCTCTATCCAAGTGGCTAAAACCAGACAGACGATAAGCTACGTTGAACATGTATTCTTTCTTCCTGCAGTTCGGCTGCACCTCTATGAACTATACATACGACCTTGATTCGAAAGCTGCATGTTCGCATATAGCCATCTGCGCAGGATTAATAGACTGGCTCTAGAACGTCTTTACCATTTATTCTTGAAAGGTTGATATGTATATTCAATTTCTCTGGGCTAATGAGAACGCAGTGACTAAAGCTGAGTCTCACACTCATTTACAATTAAGCTTTTGATTATAGATTCGATGTTAATTTTGCGATCCGCTTGCAACCTCGCTCGAAGTGTAGCCTCCGGAACAAATTGTGTTCACTCTGCCTAAGTTTAGCACTCAATAAAAGCCACATTCCAACATTTTATGATGAACAACCAACCCCCTGTTTGTAATTAATTGTAATTAATTGTTTAGACAACTTTTCCATCTTATTGAACGTCTAGTCCACTTTTCAAGAACTTATTGCCGAAGGACGATATCTTTTAAAACAAACTTGATAAAACTCGAGTCTGTATCGCGTAGTATTACATCACGTATCCTTCGAATTAGCTCAAGCTATCAGTTGCACTATTGATGGAATTAGTCTGAGCTTAGGAGCTTATTAATAATTCTAGCAGGATTGTATAGAATTATACATTAGAGCATAAAGCATGTATAGAGCTATACATTAAGCTTACGTATACAGGCAAACATATTTTACAGTCTACATATACGCTGATTCATATATATTTGTCCGTTTGCAATAATCCACTCATTTTTATAGGCTTCTGTCATACGATTAATTGTAGTCAGGGTTATGTCATTAACGATAATCCTATAAATGTGTACACTATAGTGTTGGAGAAGTATTATTTCACATGATCGCATCACAATCACGCATCATCATGTGTACTGCGATCCCTAACTCAATACGTCTTAATAAATCATCAACTAACCTTTGTGTGTCTGTATAACATCGAGTTCAACCTATATAACGACTGTATAGAGTAAGTCGGTAGTAAATTCGGTGTTGTAGTTGCCTGGAGATGACCTCGACATGCTTTCTAAAATTCTGGTCCGAATTATCTATAGGATTGTAAGGAACTTTACTTGCCGTCTCATTTTTGCGTGCGGCCGCTTGTGTTTGCTTGAATGCTTACGCGCCAATGGCGCCATGGACACTTCCGACTTGCTCGCGCGCTCTTCATGGTGCTGATGTGCGAGATAGCATTGCCAACTTGATTGGAACCAACGTGATGGATGTCGGTCACGAACTGACTAATATGATACAACTGTCGTGTCCCTCCCGGTGATCACATTTCGGATGTCAAGTGCAGGACATATATTAAAGACACATGGACTGTCTGCCTTCAAAGTCATCGAAAATGGCAGACATCGAGATATATCGTGAACAGTTCTTTTCTAAAAGCACCATATCGCGATTCGGTTGGTTGTAACCGTTCACACAAAATACCCAGCGGATATCCGTCTTGATAAAATTGTTGCTGCAGTGCAGCTCTTACAACCGTCTCTGATGCACCCATGGTTAACACTGAGGGGACAAACGGATGATAATGTGAGACCGATGCGATATTGAAACGAGATCCAATTACGAAAATCCTAAGCTTCACCTTGATTCAAACCAATGACATAGACAGCACATCTGAACGTAGCGAGCGCTCTACCGGCAGAACTACGAAGCCGAGCAGGAGTCCAGAAGTTTTCACATTTGAAATCAGTTACCCGCAAAAACAATTATAACCCAATCCACTGCGTTATTTTGGCAGTAACTGCCTTTGATATAACAAAATCAGTTTGTGAACACAGCAGTAAATAAAAATGAACACAGCTTGCTTCTGGACAGGTCGGTGATCGATTACATCAAATGTGCACAATTAGGGATGGAACAACGAGGAAAGTATACCAAGCCATCGAAGCAATGAAAATGTGTGCACAATACGGGCTCTGACTATTCCAATGTTGCTCAAAATTTGTCAGGGTGTGGTTCATTCACTTAGTTAAGTGTGCCGTCAACTCATGACGCGACGAACGGGCAAGCAATGAAAGTAAGTATGAGCAACGTTTTCTTCGTGATGATCTAAAGGTCAAGTTATCATGCAAGTAAGGTTAAACACCGTCCAGTCCGCGAAAGACGTCTTGAATATAAGTTTGGAAATTCGGAGCTGTGTTGCTAAGAACAATTGGCATGCGTAAAACTTGAGAAATTCCGAATACTGTTATGACTGCTGTTTTCCTGCTCTCTTCGTGAACTAATTAAATCTGGTTACATGCACGTACCAAGTTGATTCTTGTAAATGTTTGTTTGTCGGATAAGTTTGCTATCAAGTCATATGTGTGATGAATCGGATGCTTGTCGACAGTGTATTTTTGGGCAACATGTGCAACGGCGACGCCAATAAACTATTAGACGGACGGATAATGCTCAGCTAAAAGGCGCGCTCATACTCGGCTTGGGCAATTTCCAGGTTACCAGAAGCTTAGTGTCGTGAACGACTGTGAAATGGCCGCCTTCATTTAGCAGTGTGATGCGCAACATTGTTTGTAAAGGCCGGTTGTTCGTTAGCGGGTAAGGTGAGCTGAGAGAATTGGGATAAGAGCTTTCCACAAGGCTATCAAACTGCAGGGTTCGGATAGTTTCGGAGTGATTTCAGCTGCATGTGACGGCTTACTTCGAGCTTCGAGTTTCGTCGAGGTACCAATTAACTTTGGTCGACGTGCGCCAACTAGCAAATCAGAATGTCGGAGAATATTGATGCGAACGATAGGGAGAGGAATATCGGTTACAATGAAGACCTGGCGAAGCTCGCAGCGAAGACTGATGTTTGAGCTAAACGGTCGACGGCCAAAGGTTTTAATGGGCCTGTCAGAGTGTGATACCAGACTTTAATCGCGAATCTGTCACTGAATGTAGGATGACACTAGCGTCTGCTTCTGCTTTAACTGGGAAGTTCATTATAGAGGTGGAATTTTTCGGGAAACAAAGGCGGCTGTTTTGACTAACCTGTTATCGCCATGGCAACGCGCCAGTCCGCTAGTTTAAATTATCGTTGCCCCGATGGCTACCTGATGATCGATGTCGTCTAGCGCGTTGACCGTAGTTCCGGTGATCGCCAGTCTCCGATCTGAACAATGATCGGCCACTAGTCATGGAATTTTTGTATGATGATCTGGCACGCTGACTGCTGACACTAAGATTCGCCAGATCACGTTGTAATTATTTCGGATGTGTCGTGATTGAAATGTTCGTTAATGGACTTGAGGTGTTTCGGTGTCCTACGTGGTCAGCAAGCAATCCACAGAACTGTAATGGATAACCACCTGCTCCGCTTGTGGTGATCGTACAGCAACTCGAAATTGTTCCTGTACTGAATCGGCTGAGGCTACTAGCTCATCTAAAGGACGTGAATGATTAACTGGAGAACTGTCCACATGTATATTTAAAAAGTCGATGGTTCCACAACTTCCGCGCATGCGAAGCTGACAACTTGGATTTGCCAACTACTGAATACATGTTCCAAAGAGAAACCGGTGACGTCTTATCATCCGACAGTAATCTGTGAAACTGCTATCCGGGACATATTTTCTCTGACGGCTGTTTCTTTACGTATGGCTTGTTCAGCATACTAATAGCGAACGGTTGCTGAGTCTGTTAATATATCGATAACAATGTTCAGCAGATCGCGGGGAGAGTCATTTTATGAGTTGAGAAAGCTTATCTCAATCGCTTGTTACACACCGATTGTTAAACTGTGTTCCCAGCAGGCGAACAGCAACTCCGACTCAAGATTTCCGAAAGCAATGACTACTAAGGGGATCAGTAATACGGGAGAAAAATGTTTCGAGTTAGCTTCTGTAATATCCATAGCGATTGAGTTAAATTAAACGAGGGTATAACGTAAAAGATGTTGACGTGCAAGTAAAGAAAAAATAATGCGTAACGATTGCACAGCGGAACGGTGAACTACTGCGTATCATGAGTAGTATGCTCAAATGCGCGGGGTATTTTTCGGCATTCCTACTCTTTCAAATAAATGTTTGAGCATATACAAAGGTTTGCAACGAAAAGAGCACAAATGTCAAACGTACATTTATCGTAGACATTGACAAACAAATATGGTCACTACATGTATAGTACCTGAATTAATAGAGGAAAAAACGATCTAAAGCAAATTTAAAAGCAGACAGATTATGTTCACTCACAGTATTGTTAAGCAGAGTTCCACAATCTAAGAGAGAATGGTATACCCGCATTCTAATGTACTGTTTCACAACTGTAGTTCGACAGCGTAATCCGTGGATATATTATTCTTAGAGGTGTTACATGTGGATCTAGATGGGTGATTTGTGAATACAAAGATTAGAAAAGTATGCTACAAATCATCTCTTGGTCTACGAAGCTCCGATCTTGTGAATACAAAGTTCATTAGGTCATGGGACTTCGTGCGCATTCCTAGGATGATATTCGTGGACGTTCGTTGGACAGAATCTAGTAGGACCTTAATCTTATTGAGATAGGGAGTGAAATCTAAATGTCATTCTCCAGATGAGATTGCACAAAACTGCTGTCGAGAGGTCTACAGTATGTAGAGTGAATTCTGGAAAACGGCCACTCGAGCAGTGTCAATGTTCTGGGAGTTTTCATAATAATAGCTTCTGTGTTCGGTGAATATGACTACTGTTACTAAACATATAAGTCATGTCCGTTGTTTCAGTACACCTATGATCATAATATGTACAACTGCACTCGAGTGATAAATATCTGAACTGGTCAAATTTAAGCTGTTATTACTACTGCGTCAAAACCAGCTCTGGGCTTGAGTTAAGTTGATTATTCCATTTCTATGTTAATGGAATCATCATAGTGAGATAGGTAGGGTATTGGAAACGAGCGTTCTAAGTCTCTCTTAGTAGATTTGGGCTGATGGGAGTTACCATTAGGGCGATAAGTTGTGATAGAAGTTTATCGAATGTGCATTATCTTACAATTCCTGACGTTTAAATCTAGAGGGTTGGTCTGAGACCCAGAATATTGTGTTCAAATATTTTTGTAAGAGGACAGAATTTTCGGGAATTGTGATGTTAAGCCATCGTTCGTCATCATCTGCGAATAGTAAAAAGGAAGAAGATTTTAGGTGGATTATATCACTTACGTGATGTGTACAGTGAAGAGGTCCGAGAATCGAGCCTTGGAGAATATCATGACTGCCCCAATAAGAGTTAGATAACCTTGATTTTGTTGCAACATGGTAAAAGCAATACATGAGATAAGGTAGCGATCACCGAAGCAGATAGCCATGTACAAAGGTTTGTGTGACTCATCGAGTAAAGTGTGAACCATTGTTTTCATACAGATTGAACAGCACCCACAATTGATCGCAGCTGTCGCATTCCCATAGACTTTCCAGTTGGCCCCTGTCGAAAAAAGCACTAGTCTCGAGTTTCGCTCTCATTAGAGCTCGTCAGTAGTGCACCGGAATTAGTCGCAGCAGTTTTGGCTATGAGAATGCTTGAAATCGTCTTTGCCAACCTGAGGCAGGTGTTCCAAAATTGTCAGTTTTGGACAGATTCCATAGTTGTTCCCTGATACATACACAACATGTCAGCTCATTTCCGTACGTTTGTTGCCACCCCCCTTCTAGCGTCCATTATTCCCCGACGCCCAAGCAACGATGGCACATGCGATCCGAAGGAAACACAGCTGGATTAGTTTCCTCCGGCTTGATAAGCAGCCTGGCAACAACCAAATGGCTAAAAGGTCCTGAATTATTGAGTCAACATTTCAGGTTGTGGCCACCAAAACCCACATGCCACATCGAGCTCAACGACAGGGAATGAAGATGGCTATCAACTCACGTACAGTTTGGTGCATGAACAAATATATGCACAGCCTGTTTGTTGGCTTGCCCGGATGGCTTACCCAGGTCAAGTGTTCATAGCGAGCACCCGGAGTTGATTTTGAGAATGGGCCCCATGTATTCATAGAGAATCAAGTGAGCCGAGGTCGATTTGAATTGCTCAGTACGGTCGGAGGAGGAAATAACCTAACTGTCAAAGTTGTCCGACTTCGACAGCTTCAATTTTCGATCTCGACGGATCTCCTCAAAGAACTTTTGACCCGTCATGATTGAAAGAGCTATACGAGCAAGTGTCCGACTATTGCTGTCGACCTACAATTTTGTGACCAGGAACCCCGTTGTTTTATCTAGGTGCCACCACATCACTGACCTCATCATAGTACATCATCATGAAGCCGGTGGTAGTTTCGGAAGGTCTGACATGTCATGTGCAATAAGGAGACACCCTTAGATCATACAGGCTTGTGCTGAGGTTAGCCCAGTTAATGCATCTTGCTGAGTTGGCCGTCGCTGTTGCGTCTTAGTAGGGAGGTAAATAATGGCCACTCTGTAATCTATCAGGATAAAACCAGCACGACGTTTGTTCACGAACGTTGGGCTGGATTATGTTGGACCCTATTGGTGTAAAGACAGACAGAACTTCGGAAAATGGTGTGATTGTATATTTAGGTGAGTACAATTCTGAGCTGTGCATATTGAAGTAGTCTATTTGGTGAGTACGGATGCAGTAATGATTTCTCTGTTACAATTAATCTGATTTAGATGTAGGTTAGCGGCTATTTATCCCGACAATAGCATACAGTTTGTGGCCGCTGGAAAATAACTTATAGACTAGTTTTGCAGCTTAAGTACCGAGTCCGTGAATGACAGGCTCTTACAAAAGAGAATTCAGTGGCACTTCAATGCACCGTATGCTAGTCACCAGAGTGGTGTGTGGAAACGACTGGTTCAATCTGTTACGGGTATTTCGAGTGCCATCTGTCGAGAGCAACGAACCAATGACGAAACCTTCCCGACCTGATTCGTTGAAGCAGAACATGTCTTAAACAATTAACCATAGTTTACGGTTGCGGTAGACGATTCTGACAATGTCACTCTAACCACAAATGAGTTACTTCTACAAAAGAGCAATACTGGTAGATAAGTACATCAGATATTGGAGACAAGAAAACCACTTGGTAAGTATCTTTTGGAGATAGGGGTTCCGAGAGTATGTGTCATCGTTTTCAAGTCGGTCAAAAAGTGATTGAAGAAGCAACAAAATTTTCAGGCTGGTGACTTCGTTCTCGTTGTTCCAGACAGATTTTCTAGAAACCGGTGAATTCTGGGCGCAGTTACAAAGTGTGGCATAGGCGGTGATGAACTCTTGTGTACTGTCGAGGTTCGTAGGCAGGCAGATCAGTTGTAGGGGAGAGGGGAGAAGACTTCCTTTGGGAGAAGGTCATGATTGTTTGACTCTATGATTTTTGAGATAAGCGTATTCAGTATAGGTTGATCATAATCTACAATTGATTACAGCATTCGCACTTTCAGAGACTGTCTAGTCGGCCCCGCAGTAGCAGGGATATTCACTAATGACAAGCCCTAATGAGAGAGAAACTCGAATCTAGTGCTTCTTTCTGATGGGAAGCCGACTGGATAGTCTATGGGAATGCGACAGCTGCGATCGGTTGTGGGTAATATTCAATCTATATGAAAACCAAAATCCCTTACTACTCATCCGTATTCAAAATGGATAAATAATGAGCCAGAACAGCATGGTGATACCAACGCTTTGTCAAGTGTAGACCAATTGTCTCAAGCGCTGTGAACGTGTTTGATACACTGAGATGCTTCGTACCTCTTATTTAGATTCTCCAGTCTCACGTTGTTTTACTCAGCTAACTTATCACTAGTCGTCTGCGGCGCGCATAGTCATCCCTGACCTGGCCTGGCCGCGTGATTGGTCACTGTTAGCTTAACGGGCTGCGTTCAGGACCTATTGATTCTGTCGAACCAGACAAACGTATCGCTTGACTGAGGTTTGCCTATTGCAAACATTTACGCACTTTATATTAGTAACCTAGATATGTGTGGCTTCGAATATGTTTTCAATTTCACGACAGGTTTTTAGGTTACTCTTGAATGATCGAACAGATGTGCAACGTTAATTTATGCACACTTGGTCCGTGACACTGCAATATAAATCATTCAATTGGTTACGTCAAAGCTACTCACAATACCACCGCAGTTGTAACAGGTTCATGCGATCTGATGAAAATTCGGTGGCAGAACTGATCTTCAAAATAAATCTCATTATATTTTCCCATTCAGTCATTCTGAAATCATGTTTGAAGCTTCCTTATCAAACGTTGTCCTGGCAGCGTTCAGGGCTCATCAATCAGTAGCTAGGCAACTGTGAAATAATATTTAGTCATTGATTAATTGCGATCTTTGATGTAAACTGTTGTCGTTATAGTTGCTGATATCTTGATTCTGAATGTATGCGTAATCGGCAGTATGAAGATAAGTGTTAGGATCGTTAGCTTAAACTATTTGCAATGACAACACATCCGTGTTCAGCGGTGCATTACGTCAGTCTGTTTGGGGGGTAGTTAACATTTGGTGGAGCATCTTTGAACAAAC
Source organism: Paragonimus skrjabini miyazakii (assembly GCA_014338405.1). Lineage (NCBI taxonomy): Eukaryota > Metazoa > Platyhelminthes > Trematoda > Plagiorchiida > Troglotrematidae > Paragonimus > Paragonimus skrjabini miyazakii. The sequence continues at coordinate 36,431 of JTDE01002521.1, forward strand.
AGTGTTCAGAGTTGATGGCGAAGAACTGTTTCGATTTCGACAGAACAGTTAGTTAGCGTGAAGCAAATATACAACTTTCGCACAAAATACAAAGATAAGTTGTGGAAGTCGATGAATATATTTTGTTAATTTTGGTAAAGAGACTGAAATAATTTTTACAAAATGCGCAAGAACACAAAATCAGGTAGAAGCAGAACAACGTGAAAAGAGTAGAATCATTTACACTCTCCATGTATGAGTTCTCGGAACTTGTTTGAATGATATTGTCAGAGGTGGCGGATGCACCGTACAGTTGAATTGTCATCTGAGGCAACACTTTTGTTGGATTGAGTCAAACCGGAATGGTTGGAATGCCACGAGTTCGTATTGTTCACTATTATCTTGGTTGACATATGGTATTTCACCTTGTATTTGTTTACGCACACGTCTGATTTATGAAGCTGATTCGCTGTGGTTTACAGAACCAGTCCAATTGAACTCAAATCTTCATTATCTGTTTTGTGCACGCATACCACAACAAATTTCGCGTGTCCCGTTCACTCGCGAGATACACACATTTTTCTTAGTGAGCCAAATTCAACGGTTGCTTTCAAATGATGGTGGTAGGCACAGGACTGAAATTTCACGATCATTTGCTTTCAGTTTTGAATTGATAAAGCAATCTCAATAGAATATGAACCAACTCTGCCAACTTAGTTATAGGTTATAGGCTGTAGCAATAGTTTCGAAATAGTTTTGTTGGCAACCAATTGGCGTATCCTCAGTTTGGTTGAATATATTGCTATAGAAACGCTTGCTGAGAGACAGTTGCAATTTCTGATAATCTGTTGATGAGGTTGAGTTGAAACAAGAACAGTTTTGTTAACGTTAACTGACATTGATCAAGAACGTTAGTAATGGGCATAACGCCAACATCGATTTTGAGAACCAACATCTGTCGCTGTCTAATACTGGAACCGGTGAGAATACAGAACACAATCTGTCGTTTCGTCCCAATCCCTCAGTAAACAAGTCCACAAACTTGCCATATTGGGACAATAGAACTCATACGGAGAGCATTCTAGAAGGTACGATCCTCTGTTGTCCTTCACGCTCAAAATACCTATTCATTCGCTGCTCTAGAACCGACAAATTTTTGTAGAAGTAGTTGTTCCGAATAGCCGAGGTTTTCACAAGAATACTAATTTGAGCACAAGTATACGTGTTGAACTCATTACTTCCGACTGACTTCACTCATATTTTATATACCTTTGTAAGATCGGTGAAACAAGCAAACCCGTGTTCACAATTGACCAAGTCGACCTGTCTAAGTATTGCTCAGCTACGATTTCAGCTTCGGTTTTGGTTCTGGCAACATGCAGAAGCTGTCATTCAACTGTAGATTGTTAAGCTATTGTGGCATATTAATGAATGCCCAAACATTTCCATTAGACTAAGTGGTTTGTCAGAGTTGTAAGTGGAAACACGGCAGTGCATACGGGACATTCGGTTAGCTTCGACTAAGCATTGTTTAAACCGATTACGAGTGTTTGTGTGGAAGTATGCTCGGCTGACAAAGCCATTTGCTCGTTGGTTTACTGGACGTGTTCATCTTCTAGTTTGTTTAATCAGATCGATGGTTGAGGTTAACCAACATGTATAACCACCTGATGTAATACTAAGTGATTAGGTGTAGTTCCATTCGCTTCTCAAATATACTTCACAAAATGGCAAAACGTGTTTCCTCTGTGAATGAGTGGGCGGTTTGTGTGCTAATACATAGAGTTCTGCGTATGCGATCGAAACTGCATGTTGTTTCATGTTCGTTGGTGCGTGTGCGTCACGTTCCCTGAATTGTGAATGTAAATTTGGTGGTGTCACCTGACTGTCTTCATCCATTTGATGGAATACGATGGGGCGAGTGGTGGGCAGAAAGTGATAACGTGTTGGTACAATCTATATGTACGTCTCCATAATCGTAAACTTAGTACATCAGTTTCGAGCTTCAGGATATATGCTAGAGATAAATAATCGATATAGGCGTGTGAAGTTTGCATGAGTCAATTCTAACACATAGACCTGTACGTATTTACCAAAGTCAAGCATTCGGTTGTCTGAGTTTATTCTTGTCATACTGAAAACGCGATAAGCACATCTGTGCCTCTTGGAACACCCTTCAAAATATATCATTGACATTGGGTTTTTCAAACAATTTATGCTTCCATATCAGCATTTGTTGAATGTGGGATGGGACGGTGCTTTGGTCAGTTATTTGGAAACATTTTCGAACGAGTTGAGTTTAGCTGCCCTTTGCTAAGTAGCTTCGAATCTGATCCGGACAGAACAGTAGTCTCAATTTGAACATCTCCCACAATTGCTCGCAGCTGTCGCATTCCCATGAACTTCCCAGTCGGCCCCTTTCGAAAAGAAACACTAGACTCGAGTAGTCGAGTCAGATAGATGTGCTCGCTGAGCAACATTCCGGAATTCAAGCTGAAAAATGTTCAACGTGTGTAGATGAACGACGGCTGTGTTAATCGCTCGGTTAGAAATTTCAGTTATCTGGCATAGTATGAGCGGTTATGGAGGAAGCTGATAGATCTGGACCCACCTGTAAAGGTTAACATTACGGTACCTTTTCAGAACAAACTGTAAGTGGACCTTCAACAGTGAACAACCGTTCGGCCTTCAGTAAAATAGCTGTTGTCCTCCCACAACAAATCGAATGACGTCCACGGATATCAGTTTAGTTGACAAATTTTCTGTGTTTGCAGACCGAGTCACCAGTTACAGACTGGAAATGGGGAACGTGCAGAACCAGATCGGGCGTAGAATTCTTCAACATTCCGAGACCACAACCACCTGGGTTTATAGTTAACATGCTTTTGACACGGTACGACACGCACCTTTGATGCAAACTCACTTTGATATCTCAAGATGGCTGGCAATCAATTGCGAGACGCCCAATGGGCATCTACATCAGCAAAGCAGGTCGGTTGGCGTCAGAATCCACAGACCTATTATATGTACTCGAACGGATCTGATGTGCGCCCACGCATTGCACTGGTAGTCAAGAAAATGTTGCATTATTGTGTGAATGTTATGTGGTTGCAGTTTGCATGTTAATTTTACTCTTGCTCTTCGAGTTGATAAGTTTCGACAGTTCATTCTAAGCACTTTTGATGATGTTGCGTAAACACTTATGAAGGGAATGATGAATCATATATTCCCCGTTTTTAATCATGTGATATTGCAGTTCATTTCCGAATTCTCTTTTGATGTTTATCCACAGAAATGTTCACTGTGAAATAGTTCAGTGCGCTACACGAAAAAAACTGTTTCACATATTTTGAATTGAAAATGTGCGGGAAGTTTTACGCTTAAGATTCTGCTAAAATTCATCGATCTTCGAATCGTACATGTAGAAAAATGTTCAGTACTAGTTAAGCCTACACGTTGAACTTATAGTGTTTTTACATGTGAAACTAATGACATCGGATGACAAAATAGCGCCTTATCCTTGAACGTTAAGCACATTTAATCAGCCACTAATTTCGTTCTGATATGCAAACCCAATGTGATGATTTACTCATTTGGGATTCATCCATGGCTATACGATCAGTCAATTTTCACTGATCGGAGAGCTTTCGTGTTTATCTTAAAGCAACTTTCGTGTTACGCTTTTCAAAATGTCAGAAAAACAGCAAAATCATGTTGTTTTTGGTAGATGTTGCTCAAGCGTTGCAATGTCACACCGGTTACAATATAATTAGAGCTATTTTTATTCTAAAATGTCTGAAACTCAGTTAAAATATTGCAATATATGTTATAAACATAACCGGCGGTCATTTCACCAGAACTTCACTGTTTACTCGTGCGTTGAAACATTGGAAGCGAAGTGCCTTTCTAGAAATTTACAACACTTGTATCCATTCAGTGTCTTTCGACCGAAACACCTTGATGAGCACCACACGATCTCTAGCCACGTGAAAGCAGACGGTCACAAACAAACGTTTCTACGAACCTGATTAATTGCGTCGGTTGAGATACGGGCTGTACTATTCAGTGTTTACTCTGAGGGCAAACTACGAGATTTCTTCTTTGAGTGTAAAGTATAGTCCCCTTCAAACAAAACGAATAACTTGAAGTATGAATGAAAAATTGATTTCTCCCTCAAGCAGCTACGTTTTCTTCATGAAAGGAAACGCAACTTCTAGGGAAATTTATCCACCCCGTGGTCTTGTGGATATGTTTGGACTACAATTTGCCACTTACTCACGGATCGTGGTTCCGATACTCCTGCGTACGTGGTGCTGATGAGAGTAAACATCTGTCCACCACTTTGCTAGTTGCCACCGGAGCCAAGTGATTACGAAATGTTGTTTGTTTCTCTTCTTGCGACATGCATTAACGATTTCCTCATTCCACATGCGAGAAACGACCAATACCCTATCGATAAAACTGGTTGTCAACGCAAAGTTTACTTTTGATTGGCTGAAGATGATGAAGGTCATTACACTATCAGCCATATAAAGCAGATTTCTTATCGACTTCTGTCGGGTACGGTTAAAAATGCTGATTATTTTGTCAGTGATTCACACAGTTTCAACTGTGGTTGCATTGAGTCAGGATTGTGAGTTTAGTGAATTGTTCGTTTCCTCCATATCACTTTATGCTAACTAAACTGTTTTCACACTATTTTGCACTTCGTCTTCCTGTCATTTTTCATTATGTTTGGCATCAGAATGTTCGCGAAAGAAAGTCAATTTTCAAGTCGGTGTTATGTCTCATTGCAGTCGTTAGCACCGGCATCTTAATTTTGACTAATATGATCGTGTTTGTGTGACAAGTTAGTATATTTTAAATGTGGTTGCATCAGATTGCGACCAGATTTCGTGTGGAAGTCATGTCGCTGGTTCAAAACTAGATTTTATATTAACAAACACTTCTACATGGTGATATTTCGTACGCTGTGTTTTATCGTTATCAACCGTATTGTAATTTCCGAACATTATCTAATGGGTTACCTTTTCCGTTCATATTATAGCATCATTACCATGTACGTTTACTTGTATCATCCATAACCTATATTACATACCATTGATCTGTTCATTATCAGTTAACTGGCATTCATATAGGTTTTCGCTTTGAAACATAGTAAGCCGACTTATCAAGGCGTGTATTGGTTATCTTGTTAGGCTCACCCCCGTACCAGTGTGCTGACATTCTGTATCCGTAGAATGCTGCTCATTTAATGTTATCAGCAATTGACCACTGTATTCTGTGATAATATTCTTATCATAAGCATTGAAGTTAGGTCAGATGAAGACCTAATATACAAATCTACGATCCTAACCACACATTTGTAAACCATAAGATAAGAGTTTGTCGTGGCATACACAGTAGTCAATATAAGTCTTCAAAATTCAACAGTTATATACACTGCTCAGTTGGTTCACTGAGGGCTGTGACTTAAACCTAACGGTGAAGTCAGGGATCTACGGCTTTTGACTGTAGTGAACAAAAGGGTTTTGTTTTTTGTCCTCTCGGAATGATCGAGTAATCTAAATGTTATTCGCACATGATCGTAATTGAAAGGTCGGATATGATCGATTGATCAAACATATTGTGGAGTTACTGGTAATGTAGTTAATACCCTAATCTCACAGTAGGGGGGAGGGACAGGGTGTTGACACCGCCTCAGACGTGGTTATGCATTACTGATGGGCTTAAACATAAGCGAAACTCAAATCTGCTGTTTTCCTGCGTATTGGATCAGTCGAAAAGCTTATCCCACATGCAAGGACTATGAAAGAATATAAGCGTTGTTCAGTTTGAATTAATCTAAACCCCCCGCGTTCGATCGTTGTTAACCAGTTTTCATCTGTAGAATTTAAAATGTGCTTATGTTGGCTAGTAGCTGAGTTGCTAGAGTATGTGCCACATGAAGGCATATGCTGCTTGAGGCCGGAGTGAATCGTTGCTCATCTTTCATTATTCATAATTAGGTTTCTTACTAATAAACAATCCTCCCACACAATAATACTGAGGTGTGTTAAATAACACATGCCGTATACGCATGTCACCCACTGCAGTATGGTCTGCATGCCCATTCCTCGATTTCGACCTAGACGAGGACGTTTGGTAAATACCCATTATTCTTCGCTTATTATTTGTTACACAAATGTCTTAGAATAAGAGACGGGTATAATTTGTGAACCATTCTCATCCATGTTCAGTCATCGCGTTTACGCAGACATTCTGGCTAGCTCACTTGCAAAAGTATAGCACTAGCAACTTTGGTCCGTTCTCGGATATAATGTGCAGTGTTGCCACACTCGGACAAACAACTCTGATTCAAGTTCCCGCAAAATAAACCTGTTACGCCTATTGGATACGCGCTCAATCGCTCAACCCAGAACCTAGGAAGAGAGTAGGTGCGGCAACACCGTTTATTGGGAGCACGGGACGAGTCAGAATTAGGCCACAGAGGCTCAATTTATGGGGCGAAATGAGTGCCATATATGGCCGACAAGATGCATAGCAAATCAATCGAGACGATCATATGTGGCAATCAAAGCGTTATGACGAATCACGTTATGGGGGGCATGAGAATGTGAACGCAAGAAAACAGTTCAGGTAACGTACAGGCGTTCGATCGCGCAGTCGCGGTCTGATTACTTCACTTGGATTTATGAGCTGATTGAGTTGAAACATATCAATTCGCTCGAGGCCGGGTCGATCAATCGATATGACGTGGTTGGCCTTTGTTGTTTTGTTAGGAGATGCGCCTCCTAACAATTCCTCGTGTAATGTACCTGACATTTAGCATAAATGAAATAATAGATCTCAACTTACCTTAGAAGTTGTGTCCCCATTTTCGCATAACCTGGGATCGATCGGCCGTATCTTTATGATTCACCTACAAACGAGCATGCATCCAACATAGCCCCAGACAAAGTTGAGGACATGTATTGGCAGGTGTTGGTTCCGGTAATCACCAGCGGTGTGGTTGCCAACTGTTATTCTGCAATCTGATGGATCAATGTTTGAAACACATTCCATCACTTATTTACGGATCCTAGATTCGATTTTCCGGGGTGCGTAGTGTTGGTGAAATCCAACTGGGTCATAATGGCTATCTAACACTTCGTAAATGGTCACTGGACTCAAATGTGTACAGAAGATCTATCACATTATCGTGTTTATGTTGTCCAGATCGATCATCTGCCTTTAGGATGATTGACTTGTTAAGTCCAACCTCTCACCTATGATACTGGAGCCACGCAACTCACTATACCTGTTTAGCAGCACGTTTTACACCTATAAACCTGCGATCATATACAGTTTCATGCTTAAATGTCCGGAATTTTACACTCTGGAGAATCGAGTGTATTAGACATAACTCGAAGCCTGTTTCATGGTCACCACAGTATACTTCACAAACGTCACCCGGAAGGAAGACATCAGAAAGCAAACAGTTAGCTGAAACGCTTATGTGGATATAGAAGGTATCATCGGCTTTGAATGATGCTAACTTCACATATTCATTCGATTAATTACTACGTTTATTGTGTATTGGTCACACTAACCAACATTGTATAGAGTATCTTATATGGCTTTCTATACACAATTTACCTGACGCATATAATACTTAGCTATTGTCAGATCGTCATTGTACTCAACTATAATGCTCGACCGAATGCAGTCTTCAAGCTCGAGAAAATGAGAAAACGCTATGATTTTTCAACAGTTTAAGTTAGTAGTAGTTCACATAACGTTCATAGTTACGCGTGTCTCTTTAATTCTCGTTGCGATGTTGGGTTTTGTTCGTTTCTGTCCATCAGGACAACTGCTAAGTCTGATACGGTTATGCACCATTGCAGTGCATGTGTTATTCTGTGTGGAGTTTCCGAGAACAGTAATAACAATGACAAGATGCTGTTTAGTATAATAAGTCATTTATATCGCTGTCGTTCAATTCGATGTTAGTACGGGAAGTGAAGTTAGCTGCAAGTTGTACGTGGTCCTTACTGACGGACACGTGACAATAGGAATGGGGATTAACTGCAAACAATTAGTCATAGCTAGCTGCAAGTGTAGTGCAGATGAGAGTTACACAAACCAAGAACTTGCCCATTTAATTAACCAAATTTGAATGATGACATTGTAATAACAGCATATCAATGTGACTCAGAGCAGACGCACCTTTTATTAGAAGCTACTGTTGTTAGTTGAGTCAGTAATTTTCATTATAATGTTAAACGAATAACAAAATCAAGAGTTGTACACAGAACACATACAGATACAACCATTCTGCATTGTTACCCAGTCATTCACTGTCAAAATTCATTCTTTGTTTATTAGCAATTGAAGACAATTAACAGTCTAACACACTCTCACATGCTGTCATTCGTGATGAATGTGTGATTAGCGCGGAAAATTTAAAAAAAATAAACATTTTACCTAACGTGTTTAAGCTGGGTCATTTATTAAGAACAAGACAAATGAAACGGTAATTTATCAATGTAACTAACTCATTTTCTTTGTTGACTTGAACTGGAAGAAACGTGGTCGAGTGTGTAGCCAGACATACCCAAGAAGGACGTATGTAGTTCAAACGACTCAGCAGCTGAGTTTAAATTGTCCACCGGTTCACTTATGAAAAGATTTTGCAGGTGGGACAATTTAATAATTTTCTTCTACCTGTCGCTCCTCTTTAGACTGAACGAACTAAATGTTGACACTGTCATGCAAACACTAGATATACGTGTGTTGAATGTGTTTATCCTAATATTTGTGTGAAGGGTTTCGTCGATGAAATATCCGTGTATTTCTGTTTTCAGGGAACGTGACTGGTAAGTCAGTACTGTGTGACACGATACGATGGAATGTATATTTATGTGAAAGCTGATGTACACGTTACGCGGTGAAAACAACTCAATTGCATCTACAACACGTGTCCCAACTGACTGGCAACAATCAATTTGTTCTCAATCGTTTGCAAAAAACAGACCCTAACACCGTCATAATACTTAATTTAATATCAGCTGCTTAGGTCAAAATATTGTCGTACTCTGCTCAACTGCTCAGAGTGTTTGTTCACCTAGAACGGATTCCAAATTGAGTACTAGCACTCAGTCCTGCTAAACACAACAAATTACAAATTATGTGTATTTGATAATTCGACTTAGCTAACCTATTTGACAATCTTTCCCGCATTACTTTCGTTGATCGATACACAGCAATCAAAGGTAACATTTCCAAAGTTAATGACACATTGAAAGATCAGTCATATTTTTGTTTGGAAGCTAATGTTCAGTCAACGATCTGTCTAGGATGAAGAGTGTTTTCATGAACAAGTGTGAACAGTTTAAAGTACACGGAGTGACAAGAGTGTTGAACCCTCACAAATGTACGTGTCCCACAATGAAGAGTACGATTGTGTTGATGTAAAAACAGTTTCAATATGTTTGGATGTTGATGATGATAATATTATTGCTGTTAACACGATCATGAGTCATCCACGTATTAAAACTCTGTTGTCAAATGAGCAACATACAGGCAGTGTGGTAAGCGGTCTACAGAAAGCTTTTAAAATTAAACCGAAAAACGTAAAGATATCATGTTTGTGGCCTGTTGAGTTTCCATTTTTAAAATTCACACCAAGCCCTCATCTCAGAAAAACGTGGTCAGTTAATCTGCTATATTTGGTTTTTAATTTCCTACACACAGCACTGGAAGGTAAATCATTTTCATGCCGTGTTCAAATTGAAAAAAATGTATGCATTGTTTGCAAGACAAGAGTTTGCAGACAGCGTTTGGCTACTATGTTTCTGTGTGAGAAAATAACATGCAAACACATGTGGTCATCGATAGCCAATGAAAACGTGGGCGTGACATATAATACAGCCTACTTCTAGCGTGTGGAAATCTACCATGCACTACTGTTGGGTGTGTTGGTAAGTCATAGAACTCTCAGCTTTTATAATGTATAAGCTCAGCTAGGAAGGTAGGGAGTAAAACCCACGAATTGCCTTCAGAACGGATGGTACCCTTTAGATCTACTGACGACAGTAGCGTAAAAATCATTCCATTCGACAACGTGAAATTCATTCATCCATGCATACACAGATTATACCAAACTTTAGCAATCACGTCACTCTATATGTGTGCATCAACATCACAAGCTGATATATTTTAGTTGATTAATGGGAGAAAAGTCACTACTGTTAACGGGCTGGTGGCTACAACAAGTGAGAAAATGCGAGACATACTTTAAACAGTATGGTGAGTGTGAGCACATGAAACGTATGTGAAGATACGGTTATGCAACGTTTGCCATATTGTATTCTACAACCCTAATGAATAGTGAGCTGATCACGTATGAAATAAACTAGAAATTGCTGTTTATCACTAAGTGAACAAAACGGTTTGACAAACTGCAATAAAATTTTTCCTAAATATAGCCAAATTAGTCATGCTTTTGTGCACGTTTTTCTTATGTACACCTAAATTAAGGTTATGCATTAAGAGGAGGTGAATGTGAATACTATATGTTGTAAGGGCTGTTGAGTGAATTGTGCGGAAAAATAAATGAACTGTAAACGTATTATCTGCAAATAACTTTGGCATGTTTACTGTCATCCGTACACGATAGTTATATGCAGAAGAATATCGTTGTACTGTTCCTTTACTGGTCAGTAAATTGCAAACACAGGTAATGTAAATAACTATAATTTGTTTGCTCAGGTTCTCTGTGTGCTGTCCTATTCAAGTTCCAACCAAGTGGCTAAGATGTAGGACAGATATTCGGCAATTTAACGATGCAACGGATTCTTCCATGAGGGTGTCGTGCCCCCAATTCATTTGTTCGAAAACGCTCGCTAATTAATGCCCCAGTTTTATGTTCGAATACATCAATAATGCCAACACTGCGTTGTGGTGGATAAACACGTTTTAGAATCTGCGAAATCTAAAAGCACTTTTGCACTACGAAACCGAGAAAAAGCACTCTACATTATGTCCAACAAAACTATCGAAATAAATGATCCGATTTATCAAACCGACTGATTTGGGTTGTAATCTGAAATGGTTCCGACGGATGTAGATTATGCAATCACTTTTGTGGACCTACCGATAATATAAACTTGAACATTACCGTAAGCAAATGGAGGTAGCTCACTGAAAGTCGTTTGTGTAGGCTGCGACATTATTACTCTACCATTCTTCACAATGTTGACAACTTGGAATTGGAAGCCAAAAGATCGAACTGCTTTTGTAAATGTCGTTCCTACTTGTAGCAAGTTTGTGAAGTTGTATCACTATTATGGATTTAATAGTAGATGTTCGTATACATATAGAATGACTGTAAATGTGAGACACTGCATGGCAAGCGTGCAAACATAAATTACCTTGTGGTTTAAAAAATCGAATGAATTAGTCATATTGAAACTTAGTTATACGTTTTTGCCTTTTTAGCGAAAATGCAGAGTGAGTGACTTTCAAGTAGAATTTTCTCCAGTTGAAAACTATGGCGAAACATGTTAGAATTCACTAAGGCAGTTTTTGTTTAGTGTATCAAATGAGATTTACAATGAGATTGTTCGTATCAGAGTTTGAGACCAACGATTGGGAGGCATGTGATCTGCAAATGACTGATACAAACTGCTATGAATAAGTCTGCGAATGTTGGTAAATCATACAATATGATAGACACTGCACTTACTATAGTCGTGTAGTTGTGATTCGTACATTGTTAATATTTATATTTTGAAACGGTAGTGCGGAATATATTTTGCTTTCTCAGTCTACTAAATCCTTGCTGAAATTCCCAACTGTTACGTAGACACATGGGCAATACTGTTTTGACGAACACGGAATGTAGTAAAATATCTCTGATTGGCTTAGCGATACAGAGGCTTCGCATACAATGAGAATTGATAAGAGTTGGTTAAAAGCCAAATCACCTATACGTTTTAATAGTACATGTGTTTCTAAGCGTAAGATGCCAGGCCATTGATTAAAGTAACAAATATACGTCAGTGAGACAAGCACATATGCGAGTTTATGAAACTCGTCAGAAACAAAATCCATATTTATTACGCTTTTTGAGGAATATTTGCAAACCTCGTGTATAACGATATAGAATTAAATACACAAGGAGAGAAAGCGTGAACAAAATATTAACTGATGTCAACAAAGTATGAATATTGGAAGAGTATTCAATTTCGTACCTCAGCGAGGTATGACTTAATGATAACACCAACGCGCAAGTAGAACTCAACGAGTCTTCTACAGCTGCATTGTGAACAAAACGATTGGATGTTTTCGGACGCAAACCGTGTCGCCTTGTTTTATATAGGATACGAGTTATAATGTTTGGTTAGGTAAGCTAGTGGGCACAATGCATCAATAAGTCAAGCAACGTGTTTGTTAAATCGTCTGAAACAACGAGCCAGCGATTTGTTAAATCCCGATATTCACCTGGCAGGCCACCTTGGCCCAAATCCTTCATTATCACTGAATTCAAATTGGTCATCACGCATTTGTCTATGCTTGTGAGCAGATAAACAGCACGCCTGCCGATAACTTTCTTGAACAAGCCATGATGTTCCAGCCTATCTCATCAGTACAAACAGTACCATGTCAGAGAGTGTAATGCGTGGAATATTTGGACATCAGCGGGCGACTCCTATCAAACAACAATGAAGATAGCCCAACACTTGGCTTCAGCTACCGTTTGGGTCGCAGATTTCTAAACATGATCGGTATTGCAGCACTTATCAACTGGCACAATTCGCAGTCATGTCAACCAAGACATTACAGTTGTGAAGCAAATTCTTCTACTGGATTCCACCCAGACAAACCATTCGCAGTTTTTAAGCGTTGTGGAATTGCTGGAGTATTTCGTGGAAATGCTCAGTAACAAAATACGAAGTTTGACACCGGTGAATTGAGCGATAATACAACACAACTGTATTTCAGCACATCGAAGACAAATACGAATAACCAATATCCAGACAAGATTCAAACAGAAATCTAACTCGACAACTGGGTAAACAGTGATAAGCTGAATACCAGCAGTTACGTGTTTATGCTGTAGAAATCTGTATTGACACGGGAAATAGTTTGGGAGATTACAAATCGATTGCTTGAAGATGTATAAATATTGGGACTGGAATTCACAACCTGGAGTAACAAATCGCCTTAGTAAATTAAACTGAACATCAAAGATGCTTATCGTATAACGCATGCAAACAACACACATCACGCAATAGCCTTGAAACAAGCAAACAACCATGCGCAATTGTGTATGCTAGGTTCGAGTACGAACTCAAGAGAGAGTTATATGAGAGAAACAACTGTTGGGAGTTTGTACCAAATTCCATAACTACAGAATGCAATTAATAGGTTCGATTTTGTTATTCTCGTAGGATTAAACAGCCTCACTTAAATTGCCGTCAGAGCTGATTATTTGTAAAACTTCGGAATTGCGTTTGCCAATGCCCTGCAGAACTTTGTGGATGTTCTGCTTACACGTTGTTAAAAATGGTGTGCTGTTTGGAACGGTATACATGGAGTCCGCGGTTACCACTCGATTTACATATACTCCAGGAATGAAGGGCCTTAAATTATATGTTGAATTATCTTCCAGCCAGAGATCGATTGCCGTTCAACTATATTACTGTCTCGAAACCCTGAATAATGGTCAAATTTGTGATTTCCCGCTTTACGGAAGACAGCAAAATACAGGCTTTGCTTTCTCGTTATGTGGTTAACTGAGAACCATCGCGCATTTTTCTATCCTGTGACCGGCTATTATCTCGGTAGGTTTTTAAACCATCACCTTTACCTTGGTCATCGTAGCATGCAAAATTGGCCTAAAATCGTTTCTTTGCAGTTGGAGAACAATAGAATGAAGTAATCTTTCAACAGTCGGAACCATAAGTGATCAACTATTCAGAAATGCCTTCCTATGTTTTATCTGCAACGTACTGAGACAAGTTTGGCACACGCGTTACAAGTAGTTCATTCTAACAGTCGATCAGTCCACTTGCTGTCTGATGTATGCTCGCGCCTCTGATTGAAATTGATCAATCCAAGCTTTAGGTGTATTTTTAGCATGTGAGAACGGTTGTGATGGAACAAAGTTTCAAAAGCCTTTTACAAGTTGACCTATAAAAATCTTGAATCTTGAACAGCATCCAACACAAAAAACTGAAACATACGAATAAGCAGCTGTCATTCAAATGTGACTTTAGCGCAGTACGAATAGATAATATGTCCTTACATACGTAATCGTGAACGTAGGGCAAATTGTGAATCGATATACTCACAGTGATCGTAGTTCGGCAAGTATAACAGCGAAAAACCGAGCAACAGCAGCTCCCAACTAATGATCACTTCAAATCAAGCAACTAGATAACTGACGGATCGATGTGAGTCAGATGATGAAATGAGATGTGAGATGATAATTTAAAAAAGATGAACGTGAATAAGTTTAAGGTGGTTGCAATGAATTCCACATACATGTACCGTATCAAAACATCTTCAGCGATTTCAGAGGTGAAATCATACTGTTCGAAAATTGTCAGTAGTGCAATTTGTCTGCGTTAGTGTGGAGCTCGTGCATAGTCTACTCCAGAGTATTTTGACTGTTGTTATTTCCAAATTAGATGTTTGATCCTTAACGCCGACCTACCACATATGTAGAAAAAACTAAATGGCTAGTACATTCATTGTTAATAATTTATTATTTTTGGCTGTCGGAGAAACACAACAAAACAGATTCTGAAAATCAACCATGAAGGTGTACTGTAATACGTGTGGATTCGGTTGATTGTCAGCTTCTGAGTTGCATCTTAACTGGCTCAAAAGAAATCTCATTCTCATTTCGTGCATTATTTCTCTTTATTCCCTTTTCTGCAGCCTTGGAAGGTGAATCTTTCTCTTGTTCTATTATAAATGATGAATTGTAGCGAATTTATATATGTTCGTTAATGATTAAACGTCATGGCGAACAGGACCATGTTCGGGTGTGAGACATTCAGCAAACACGATTGTCCATAAATAAGAACAGAAGGTAAGAAAGCCAATTGTGATTAGTACGCGACTGGCGGTTCGTTTCGAATAGAATGGTGTCTTATCAACTAAATTTGAATTATGGGAGTTTGCTTTCTTACAGAAGACGAAATAGGCGGATACGTCGATTAAGGAAAATCCTTCCAGTGGCAGTGCAAATGAACCATCACTTTCCAATGCTTGAACAACAAAGCTGACGAAGAGTCTGATCTAACGCACACATGTACCAACTCCTAATTCCATACAATCTGTGAACATCTCATCACGGTCTTTGAATCCGTAGAATACACGCACGATTTGAACAATTCAGAATGACATTCCAAATCCGTTCAGTGGTGTTTCAACGAGGACAAAAAATTTCTTACACTTGTTTGATAGCCTAACTCATTTGCACTTATTTGAACTTGCGCTATACGAACATATATTTCCGCATCACAATTCGGTCAGTTCTCAGCTCCGGAGATGTGACATTTTGTTTAAGTGTAGCACTTGTACGTAATCTTAATGACAAGTGAATTTCCTCTTGAAGTAATGATTCCATTGCCTCATTCTACCTCCGTGATTATGTTTTGTATTTCAGCAGCTGAATGTCTCTAGAACAATATCATATCAGTTATGTTACATGTTTACCACTAGAACGTTTCAGATGTTCGCTTTTGTTAGCTTATACCAAGTTGCAAACTGATCCAGCAACGTAAAACATGGGTTGTCGTGTGTGATGGACACATTTCTGATAGGTTATACGTTTGTCCAAACCATCTTATTCATGGGAACCTACCAAATTCATACCAGTTAAGCCGGTACGATTTACTGTGGTCGGAAATAGTGCACAATCTCGTTTGAGCCAGATTGATAATCAAATTGGTTTTGATACCAACAAAATTTCGTTCATCTATATTTTTTCATGATGAATTGCTAATTTGCATAATACCGCGTGCTTCAGCCGTGGATTTATTGCCTTAATTTGACGTTATGTCCAAGGAACACGGATAAACTGAATTCGCTCAAGTTTGCGTTAAAGTCGTGTCACTGTTAAGAAATATGCATATGTCGTAGCGGTCCAAGAATTTATACGATTGATATCAGCATATGCCTGTGTAGTCGTTTTGTGCTTTTAAACAGTTGTCCATACTACGGAAGAGAAAAGTGTACAACTTCATAGGAATGCAATCTAATAGTTTATTTCAGAGGCGAATGGAAGGCACATAATTACCAGGGTTCAGTAAATTCGGCAAGTGTCCTCATTTTTCATAGGAACGTACTGTACACACTTCGATTCTATATATCACACTAAAATCCAACGGTTGGAAATGTTTTTAAAATACAATCCATAAGTAGTACTACCGGAGCACATTCCGGATATTTCTGATACTCCCTGGGTAACTAAACCTGAACCGATGTCAACCGACGAAGCACGTTTGTACCATGTCCCATACTTTTGCCGTCCAGATACATGTTCAATGAATAATTGTCCAGTCAAAATGTTTTTGTCAAATTCATAAGTAACTGGTGTTTACTTGATTCCTTTCACATACGAGATGCATATTCGCCTGAAAATTGTTAGATAACTGTAAACTAATTATGTTCTCTTTCTCCAGATCAAGGATACTTTGTTTCCTCGTCATTGTTTATTTACTCAGACTAATTTACACTCTAATCAGCTCAACGATCGGCATTGAGTTGTATATTTTCAAATTAACGTAGCAAGGCCATGAGCGACGGAAAGTGTAACATGAGGAAAACGGTCAATTGATGCCATGCATATAAATAAATTTTACGGAATGTTTTGAACCCAATTCATCCAAATATGCTGACCACATTGCTGTCCAGAATCATGTCGATGGATTCAATAGCACTGATTTCGAATGCTTTACCAAAATGTGTAAAATAAATCTAATAAATCCAACTTGCTCCGTCTGATGTATACGTTAAAATTATCCGATGTGGCAGAAAGTCACATCGGGAATGCTCGGGTTGGGAGATTAATCAGCCCAGGTACGGTTTCGCTTAATGATATATCAGCAGAAAAAATGATCTCTGGCGTCTCTAATTCCGACTTACTATACTGTTTGTAACTACATTCAGAGGACAGGAGGTTACTAAAATGTGATTTTTAATTTTCTGCCTGTTAAACCACATGACCTTCATCCACTACGCAGTTGCTAGCCAAAGCTTAAGTACTGTTTAACCAAAAGATTCATCAAATGTACCAAAATATTGTGTCCTACTGTTACATTGCTTCAATCTTCATCATTGAGATTTTCCTGTTGCTTTTACACTTGCCTGTGCATTGAGCAAATCAACTTTAAACCCAATCGACGTTGATTAATAACGGTTGATTTTCTTGAAGGCTGCAGTTGCACCTATCGTCCACGAAGGTTGTCTGTTAGCCAAACTGATATAACTGTGTCGGTCTGAAGAAGTATTTGCAAAAACAAGCGCAGTGGGGTGGAGTACGAACAGGACAACTAGTGTAGCCGACTTCAAAGGATGGATGTTGTGCGCCGTTCGATCATATTTGCCTATTAAGTTCTTCAGTGTATGTTTTGGTGTATGGCAGAAGTTTGTAGTTAGTATAAACTCATACTTCCATATGACTGGATCAGAGTCTGTCGGGTATTATACTTTGTGGATTGACCAAGTCCGCATTTTAATTACATAATACACGACCTCTGCATGTGGGAGCTACGACTAATAGATGGTCGATTTCATTACTTCGCCACAGCTATCATTCCATTAAACAGACTGTGGTTTAGTGTGGAACTCCTAGTAATAGGATCGTTTCGTAAGAAGAGATATGCCATCAACAAGGGAAACAGACCAACAATGTTTTTTGGGTAAATTCACTATAGTCATTTGATCTCATAGGGAAAAAGATGGTATGTACAATATCTGAGGAAATGAAAGTAACACATGAAGAAATCTCCGTGCTCAGTATAAACTGCTTCGAATTACGGATAGGATGTTATCATGTAGAACCAGTGCTCAATGACTCAAGAAGTCAGAGTAGAAGTGACTGTCTGCTGATTGTTTTACGATGACAATAACAAAATTCACTTGTTCATTTACTGAGTACGACTGAATATTTGCCCAGTACTATCGTGTGCAGCAGACCGAAGAAAACAGTATTTCATATGTTCCCGAAGATGAGTTGCTTTAAAAGATCCTTGTTTTGTATGTGTTGCTAAAAGCTGAGCTCTACCCGGTTCGTCGAAATCAGCGTTAATTTTTCTCTGACCCATCCTCTTCCGATAGATTACGAAGAAATAATAAATACCAGTATGTTCAATAGCATTTAGTTATGATTTCAATTTCAAGTTTTTTTCGAAGTTGGGAGTAATATACACTTCAAATTTTGAATCTAACTTCATAAAAATGCAAAGTTCTCGAATCAGTCTTTCCTATCATTGAATGGATTTCAACTACACTTTGTAAATTGCAACCATGGAATATTTTCTTAAGTTGTGATGTATTCCGACGTTAATCTGTGTGGCCAGCTAATGGTTATATGCTTTTAACAGTATATAAGTAGATTGCTCATCAATTTTAGTTTTGGGAATTGAGGGTCAGACTTTACTAATACTGTTTGTTTTCTTTATTAGAGGAGAAAGAAGACATATATTGTGATATGTTAACAATTCATTTACTCTCATCAGTCACAAACGTAAAACATGCAAGTTATATACATCATACAAATAAGGACAGACAGGGATTAAACACACATACAAGCACAACAAGCATTATGTAATCACGACCATGGCAACCCGATAGGTTGCTCCAACCACTTTTGTGAACACAACGTCGGCTGGTAAGTTCGGATGAGCATCGCTTCACAGAAAGCTATTAACTTCGGGTTACGACTGCGCAACAGTATTTTGAATGAGTTTAATGGGTCAACTTGGTGACCTGTTGTCATGATATGTTTAGCAATCGATGACGTTGGGTTTCGAGCAGTCAGTGCATAAAATGGAGGCTGGTGCGTCATTTATTGTTTCAACCATTTCGGAATGTATTCGGCGACTCGTTGAGATAGTTGTCGATCTGTTCTGGTTAAGTAAACGCCACTGCAACTGCAAATAGACAACACGGGAGGCAGAATAGTTTGGCAAGCTACATTCGCGACTGCGGAGAACTGGTCCTCTGGTAGTTTGAAATAAACGCAACTGCGCCGCCACATACGTTCGAGCCACAGCAGACTTTAATTTGTGCGTTATGTCGTTGGCTAAATGGTCACCTTTGAATGGCAATCATAAGAAACCATCCTTCTTTTGAGCTGTCAGTGTGAGCACAATGCTCTTCTTCACCGTATTATGTGCCCCGATGAATGTGTCAGGGTATCAATTTGCTAGTAACGTTTGTCTCAGCAATTTATGTTCCATCTGCAGTGTATGGGGGGTGCAAATACCCCTGGCTCTATGAAACAGTGTCTTAACCAAACCCCGTTTTTATGCAATAGTAGTAAATTTGGAAAACCGAAAATATTGACCACTCCATGTCGCTCTGCGGTGAATTGAGCACTGTAACGTGCCATCCGCACGTCTGGTAATGAGCACATGAGAAAAAGCTAAACTATTGTTCGATTCTACTTCGTGAGATAAAGATGGGTTGGGGTGGATATTATTGAGGAAGTTGAAAAACAAGTCCAAACGAGTAACGTCAGTAAAAATTAAAATATCATCAACGTATCGTTTGTACAATAACGATTGAGCTATATTATCAGGGACTTGTCGCTCAATCATTCCTAGGTCGTCCGTTAGTATTGGGCCTAACGGACTACCCGTAGCCACACCGTCTATCTGCTAGTAAGCAAGTCCCTCAAAATTGAAACGAATGCTTTGTGTACATAACAAAATAATATCCTTGAGGTATTCGAGTGGATCACCTATACCACATTTCTGACCGAAGATAAAGTCACATAAAAAATGAATTGTCTCACGAAGGGGAACATTTGTAAAAAGAGAATCAACATCCATGGAATACATTACAAGAGTACTTACCGAAATATTTTCTAGGATTTCAGCTGATTCGAAGGAGTCCTTCAAACAATGTGAGGAAATAACTTTCCGGATTGGATCAAAAATGCCCACTAGCCAACGAGCAACTTTATGGCAAGCAGAATTGTTCTTGCACAACACCAGGCGTAGAGGTGTACCATCCTTGTGTACTTTGGGAGCACCTCTCAATCGGGGTGTTTCCGTGCCAACCGGTTTCAGTTATTTTTATTGAGCTTCAGATATGTGTCCATGTAACAACAGTATCTGAAGTTGTTTGGCAGCTAGCTGTTCCAAAAATATGTTGTTTTCTACTATCTGGTACACTTTGTAATTTCTCTGGTCTTCCAAAATAATGTTCATTTTCCTTAAATACTCGTCCTTGGCCATGACGACTACACCACAGCCTGTATCCGGTTTAAGGAATACCAGATGTTGCATGTCTCTTAGTTCCTTCATGGCCCGATAGTGTTCCTGCTTTAGACAGCTTTCTGTGAAGCGATGCTCATCCGAACTTACCAGCCGACGTTGTGTTCACAAAAGTGGTTGAAGCAATCTATCGGGTTGCCATGATCGTGATTACATAACACTTGGTGTGCCTGTATGCGTGTCTGATCCTTGTCTGTTCTTCTTTGTATAATGTGTATAACTTGCATGTTTTACGTTTGTGACTGATGAGAGTAAATGAAATGTTAACATACCGTAATATAAGTCTTCTTTCTGCTCTAATGAAGTGGTTGGAGGGAACTCAATGTTTCACTGTTTGCTTTGTTAGCAATACTCAAGTACGTAATTGCTAGTAAATTGGATGTGGTTTACATTTTTCTGCTGCAGTCGTTGACTGTTTGATGGATTGTAAGTTTTTTCTGTAAATATTGAACAAAACGTCACCGTAAGATCTCATTTGCTGTTCAGATAGAAGACTCTCACCCACATTATGTACATTCCTACTGTTATTATTATTTCACCGATTCAATCACGTGTGTTTCACATTCATCCTGAAAATTGACTTTACTGTTATAGTTGGAAACAAAACTTTAGGCAAGCAATCATGTTTATATGACATTTTATAATAAATGAACTATTTAACACACCGCTTGCAAATTGTGTAGGAAACTTTAATGAACAGTTAACAACTTATATATGCAAAACCATCCGTTGTGAGCGCGTTTGTCTGTGTATCTTTTCACGCGTGTAACAATGTTTATTTGTTTGCTGATCAAACAGTTTTGGCCATCTCACTTCCTCTTCTTTCCCCGAATAGTTTGGTAACGTAAACCACCAATAACGTTTTACCTGGAATTTTTCAAATTACTATAAATGGTCACGGCTATTGAACGATTCCAGCCCTCAGCTATGTAGCAACGGGCTCTGCAATAGATTAATCGAAGTGACCATCAAAGACGTGTTGGACAGTTAGTTCGACAGAACTTTGTTTCATCCGCAACAACGACATATGCGGAAGCGTTTAAATGTTAGTCCAGACGAATATACATAACACCACAAGTTGGGATCATCCGTATTACGGGTAGGCATGTACGTTGCTTTTCAAAGCAACGAATTTCTAATCTAATTATGAAGTGATAATTTATTTCACTCTGAGTTTTCGGATTATGGTGTTGTCAACTTTGGAATATCTTTAAAGAACAGGTCATATAGCAAACAGGTTGTGGGAAGGTAAGTTGTAATGGGTGTTCTCGTTTCCTAAATGTTTTCTAAAACGTAGTCGATGGAATTACGAGGACGGAATTTCAGCTACTTTTATTTGTGCACTACGTTGACTTTGTCTACTTTGTTTTACGTCAAACAGTTGCCTATTTGTGGCAGCTAACGTTCAGTTTGTTGTACAGATTTCTCCATTCTACTGTGCTGTGTATTTATAAGAATGTTACTTTGTTGAACGGCTAGCAGACGTTGTTTCCACTCAGGTCAATTGAATCATCATATCAGATCACCGGCGACCGTTAGAAGCTACATTATTCCAGGATCTTGTAGTCATCGCTCATGTAATCATAATGTGCACCACATTACGTATCGAGTTCCTCGAAGCGTAACATGAATTATGGTAATGTCTCTGTTGGGTTCTGTTGGATAATAAATTGTAGTTTCCTATAGGCTAGATCGATGTAGTGGACTCTCCACACAATCGACTTAAAGTGGTCAGCGGCAGCAGACAAGAGCTTGTAACTAAGTATTTTCTGTATTTTTCAAACGGTGACTGAGGCTTACTAAGCATTGTTAAAAGACAGCCTGCGTCCTTTTCACGTATGGTTATTCCCTCAACTGTAGTCATCTCCGCAGGGCACTCATTGTTCTTGAAGTGGCATCATTTTACCAAGCAGGTGGCCACGCATTTGCAGTTTGTTGGGCGGTACAAAAAAGCATTCGTTTTGTCACACTCAATTTTATAGGTTCACGAAATCACACAAATTGATTACGAGTTCAGAAGAGCGGTCTGATATCTTTCTTGTCATTCAGATATCGGCGCACTCGTACGACACCATCTGGTCTGCATAAACCAATGATGCAGACACTTCTGTATAGTTTCATATTGACATTAGTTTTTATACCAATTCTTTCGCTAGGACCACAAGTTTCTATAATTCTCGGACTTCTATGTCGCACCTAAATCTAGAGTTTTGCTTTCCGAATACACCCTTTATTTTAAACATAGAATTCTGACAGGCTACTGTCACGATGGTCTGAAGTTCTATTTTGAACAAGAATGTGGTCGTATAGAACTATGTCATCCGAATGACACGAATCGGTGTCAACTTCTATATAATTGCGATATGGGGTATATGAGTGTGGTTAGCTTGTGAGCAGATAACATGTATTATCATTCAGCCAAACATCAGTTTGCCAGATATTTCCTTCACCGCTCAGTTGCCCATCTATTGTTGGTCTTTCTCTACTTTTTCTACTCTGAACGTCAATGATCATTCCGACCAAGATCAACTGTTGCAGGCGTTGAGTTTGAAACGTGTCCGATTCCGAAGAATAGGCATGTATGAGTGTCAGTTACAATAATTCACGGAGCAACATTCTGAGGTGGCACAGTTCGCGATTATATAGGTACACACAAGTATACATTGCACTCAGTGTATTCAATTGGCGAAACGTTCATGATATCACCTAAAGCACATTGTGGAACTCTGAGCTGTCTCGTTGCTTCGTCGCTGAGTTAACCAGTCTTCTTGGGTTTAAATAATATACAACAATAAAACGTTTTTACTTATTTATTAAAGGAAATACAACGGTGTATACATACAGTGAGAACTTGTTTCATGAACTTCTTCCCAAACCAAACTGTTATACAAGACTTTTAAATTTAAAAGAATATGATGTCTTGGTGAACAACGCTTTTGAATGCGCAACAGAAATACATAAACCGCGCTTGGTCTGTTTTATTTTCAGAGAAAACCACAATAACATGTAAGAATAATGCAAAACTTGGCAATCAATTATCTGAACGGATCGATGTAGCCTTGAACATTAACCAGGGAAATATATTCACCTGAAATAAAAGTCAGTATAAAACAAGTACAGTGATCCATGGCTTACAGTTCCATTGCATCTGTCACTTCCGACATGCTGACTTAATCTAAGAAATCACCATATGGTGCGTTTGAGACTTGGAGTCGAGATATAATTAACAGGCATCATATTCCGTGACAATCCTTGAGTCTCCCAGCACACCGTCGATGGTTGTCGGAGTTGGGAACTAGTCGCATTGACCCAAAACACACAGTTGGCTTTAAAGCGATAGTTGATTGGTTGTTATACTCGAAATATTTGTCGCCGAATTGTGTTGAGTGACCAAATCAAAGGCGCGATTACTTCAAAAATCGGTCAAATATATCAAAGAGGCAACAAGATGCGCACAAGGTCACAACGAGAGGGTTGCAGACAATAAGTGCGACAAGATGAAGTACC
Organism: Paragonimus skrjabini miyazakii; assembly: GCA_014338405.1. Taxonomy (NCBI): domain Eukaryota; kingdom Metazoa; phylum Platyhelminthes; class Trematoda; order Plagiorchiida; family Troglotrematidae; genus Paragonimus; species Paragonimus skrjabini miyazakii. The sequence continues at coordinate 60,421 of JTDE01002521.1, forward strand.
GCTGAAAGGAACTTGACTAGCAGACGAGAGATGGTCGGCAAAATTCCATGGAAGAAAGCGCCAGTCAAACGATGTGACTAAAAAATCACCACTCAGATGTGGACTGGAGTTCTGGATTCAAAACACCATAGTGCAGGATGCGGGAAAACTGGTGGGCTGGAAGAATAAGATCGCATTCTATTAAGCAGATTTTACTATAATTTGTCAAAAAATCATTGCCAAATACCGTCTCTTTGACCAGTCGAATTAACATCAACCATCAGGAGTACGGTTTACAGCGTGCCAGATAATCCGAATGGCATACATTCGCTTTGATACTATTTGCCGTTCACCGTGAGTGCGGTCCACTCACGATCCACAGGTTTGCTTGACACCTGTCAGTGTCCGCAGAGTGAATTAGATATTGTGAACAAATTCGTCTGTCACGACTCATTGATGAATTGTACTGTCAGATTGTGTGCTACGCTATCGTGTTCAGCCTTTCAGATCTTGGGCGGGAGTTACGTTTCACTTTGGATTTCTTCACCAGGAGAACGGGCACATTGTGGATGGTTGTTGCACTCCTCACTATCGCGTTCAATATCATACGCTGTGTTTGTATTTACACGTTCTTCTCAAAATGAGCTGATGCCCTGTGCAGTCTGTGCGGCCAGAATGTGTATAGTATTGGTATGTCATGTGCGACCTGGTTGCAGTTGTCGTACTGTCCATTATCTGTAATGATTGAAGACGTAGTTCCCTATTATCGCTTAGATTGGGGAGCGGTCACCGTTAAAACCACATTTTCTCCTGTACTGCTAATGTTAACTTAATTCCCGCGATATGTAATTATGACAGGTTGTTCCATGTGAATAATGATGCTCGAGAGTGGATGGTCGTTTGGCGTATGCTTTTGGAAATGGATCATACTTCTTGTGAGAGGTCGTGTGATGTGTCGTAGGCGTTTATGGAAATAGTTTTGTAGCCTTTCATGACTCATCGTCCCTTCAGCCTATTAGACAGAAGGCGGAAGCTGTACTGTGTCCTCAAGTGCACGTGCATCGCCCTCGTACTTTAAAACACATCACTTATTCTCATAATGTTTAAAAAATATTCTTTTCTTGTACTTCGAAATATAAATGTACATTACAGCGGACTAGTTATAAATATACATTTTTTGAGATTGGTTAATGATTGATGGATAATTTAGCGGAAAATTTTAACACACAATTCGAATATACATATTTCCCTCGTTTTCTTGAACAGGTTTTGACGTGCTTACTGCTGGTAAGCACCCATGTGACAAAGAAAAAATTTACAATAATCTGTAATTAAGCCCAAACGAATTATAAGTATACTTTACCTCCTTCATGACCTAGTTATTTCCATATTTTGTACTTCCTAATTTGCAAAAACAACGTTGGCATTCAATTTTAAAGAACGTGATTTTTCGTAACAATCGACTAGTGTACAAGACTGACAGCCAACATGTTTACAAGTATAGTGTTAACAGAAAATTTGACAAGCATCGCCTTGGTGGAATTTCAATATATATATAAAACTTTTGAACAAATGTGACGGAAGCAAAACTTTTATTTTTTATAACACATATTGTTTTACATAAAAAGATTATGAATCAGTAAAAAAGCCGGACAGGTACGGTACGTGTTGTTCTATATCTCATTTATGACATAGTTTTATGAAAAATACATTTCTCCCGTCCCATTATTTTGTTCCAAAATTCAGTAGATATTCCTTTTATTGATTGCAATTGGTTTCTGTTTTGATGAAACAATCAACTAAGATGAATTGTTTGAAGTTGAACATACTTCTGACGTTAAAATCATTTGTTCAGTTACAAATTTAGTCTATTGATTGAAATGCCGAAGTTATGAGAATTATGGAGAATAAATTTCACGCGTATTACATTTCGAAACCTACATGCAAAGCATTTCTTTCCTGGAATGAAAACCAACAAACATCCATTGGTTTGCGTTTAAACGCTATTATACATGGTCATCCGAGCTATCCAGGTCACGACTTACAAGTGATTTAGTCCTCGTTTGTACCTGACAGATGTATGCATTAACATGCAACTCACTGCAGATTAAGCACGCTGAGATTATCATACCTAAAGCTATAAACATACTACCTTCTGAGAGATATTCATGTTGCTCCCGGTGCATTAATGATCGACTGAAAAGTTCAGCTGACTGTGAAGACTGCGACCAAATTCACGTGATTTTCAAGGTTATATCAATCAAATCCTTCCAGTACCTAAACGTGATGTCAAAGCTGGCTTGTGAAATATTGTCCAGACAACAACCGAGTAATTACTTCATCATGACCGAAAAACTGCATTTAAAAACAGCATATCACAATAATGGAGCTGGGTTTTGCCAACTTTAATTGCTAAGCTTACAAGCGCTTCGTCATTCGGCTAAGGAACACCTCAATTGCAACATTGCGAGAAGCAAGTTAATCGTTTCGTTTAAAGTCCTGTTTGTTAGTGTTGTTCCAAATTCAAGGACAAATGATAGGAAATACCAGAAGTGACGATAGTTTAGAGGATGAACACGTACAGATTGAGATCTGAAGCTAAAAAATCTTTGCACGTTTGATAGTTCGTCTATTTTTTTAGTTGGATATCGCTCATATTTAGAGCAGCTTTCGCATTTAGATAGACTTTTCAGCAAACCTGTTTCGAAGAGGCACCAGACTCGAGGTTCCCTCTCATTAAAGCTTGTCGGTAGTGCACATCCATGCCACAGCCGGGATTGGAACTCCAGTCACGCTTTGAGGAGGGAACTGTGTTGACCACTGCGCCATTCAACTCACATTAGGCACGACTGAATTGTCACATCTGAACGCTCTACCACTTCCGCTTGTGAGTAGTCATCAGGTTGCGTGACCGGAGTTCTAACTTCAGCCGTGACAAGGATAAACACTGCTGATGAGCGTTGAAAATGAGCAAAATTCGAGCCTCACACTTCATTCTGACAGAGACTGACTGGAAAATGTATCTGAATGCGAACGATATTTTCAAATAAGATTGATGTCGAACTTAAAAATTAACCAAAAGCCCGAGTACTCACTAGTTCAATTATTTTATTTACCGTTATCCGTTGATCATAACGCTTGAACTCTAACCCACGGTACAAACTATATGCGAAATCCAAAACTAACAATTGGATACACACAAAGGCGATGCAAAGACGATAGCACATAGCATGGAGTTGTAATATTTGCTAGCTGGCCTGTCAGTTCAGAGAACAAACTAACATTAGCAGCCTGAACAACCGAGACAACAAATGTATTCAGCTATCAGTGTGCTGTTTCAGGTTCATATTACGGATCAAGTATGTACTTTTGTTTTTGGTGATAAGATCTATGACATAACTTTTTCTGTTCTAACAGATATCCGTTTCCATGACATTTTGCTAATTTTAATTATTTATTAAACTTTTTCCGTTTTTGGCTTCTTGTACTATTGCTTGAGAAATTGCACTCATTCTCAAAATGTTTAAAAGTGCATTATGAACTAAAAGACACTTTTCGTAAAGTTATGCAGCAAGCATTTTATCAAGTTGCATTTTTTAACATACGCCTGTGTCTTCTGGAAATGCGTATCCCTAGCTCCACGGGTTGAATTGCGAAGAAGTGGTGAGTGGTGTTTCACTTTCCCAAATCAAATGTGTTTATAGCATGCGTTGTGTCAGTTTCCACTTAAACTCACTTGAAGTAGGGCTGACTAGCTAGGCTAAGACGACATTCGGTAACAAAATCATGGACTTTGACTGGATGTACACCGATCACGTCAATTGCTTTGGACTACATATGTCATCTATAAACAGAGCCAGGAAGCCAAAATTCATATGCATTCAACGCACCCGTTTTTTCAAACGAAGCTTATTTCATCATATAAAAATGCGCTACACACGATCACATGATTATATGTAGATTTTTGCTGTTTTGGCAACGCTTGACGACACAGATGATCATTGCTGCATTACATGGATTGCTGTATACGAAACTATACTTCTTCGCCAGAGATTACTTTTGAAACACTACCTACGTTCTAATTCGAACGTTTTATATTGGATTCAGATGGGCTAATCTACAACGGTGAGCAATCTGATTTTCGATTTACTCAAATTTACTTGTTCGCAAAAATGCTTTATTAAGATAGGTTATGTTCCAAGTCTGGTACTATCAATTGTGACTTGTAATGAGGCTTAAATTTGTTATCCAGATATGTTGAAGGTTCAAATGCTAATTTAACAATGCTACACAACAGATACCCGCAAAATGTTTACAAACTTTTGTCGATTTACACACAAACCAAACAGTGCAACACCAAACGAACGGTATGTGTTACCCCAAAATTTATCGAAGATCACTGTTTAAACCTGAATTACTCAGCCGCAGTAGAAAACGTACTCTGGCAAAATACATGATTTTTTAACACAAGTATAAAAAATGCTGAAATCTCACAATTAGTGACTCGTTCAAATTTCTTGTCACCTCGAACGAGTTCATTGCGGAATGAAAATGCGTCACAAACTCAGAGTAGCACACAACACCAAGCAATGAACTTCCAAAGAGCAGACATGGAATTTACAAACAAGACCTTATTAAAAACCAACATATTCGATTGAAGTGCTCCAACTTCATTCCGGTTATATACCGCCGATGGTTGTCCAAGTTAGGAATAAGCAACGTTCAAGTAAATCCAGAGTTCGCTTTAAACCAACATGTGGCTGAATGGAATGCTCCGAACACATATAAAACTATAACACAACGCTATCGTTATATACTGTCGCATTGCTCAGTCAAATTAACAATTTACACATTAGGATTACGGTGTACTGCGTGCCAGATACTCCGAATGGCATACGTTTGCACCGATACTATTTGCCGTTAACCGTGAGTGCGGTCCACTCACGATACATAAGTTTGTTTGGTACCTGTCAATGTCCGCAGCGTAATTCAGACATTGTGAACAATCTCGTCTGCCACGACTTGATAGAAATCTCACTGATGAACAATACTGACAGATTGTGTGCTGCGCCACCGTGTTTAGCCTTTCGGATTTCGGGCGGATTTCTTCATTATCAAGAAGACGGGCGACTTTGATAACGCGTCCACATGACATATGCTGTGTTTATATTTGCACGTTCTTTCCCAGATGAACTGATGTCCTGTGGAGTCTGTGCGGTTAGAATGTGTCTAGTGTTGGTATTTCATGTGCAACCTGGTTGCGCTGTCGTATTGTTTATTATCTGCAGTGCCTGAGGACGTAGTTTCCTATTATCGATTAAGTTGAGGGAGCGGTCACCGTTAAAACCACAGTTTCTTCCGTACTGCTAGTGTTAGCTTAAATCCCAGGATGTGTAATTGTGACGGGTTGCTTCCATATGAATGATCATGCTCAAGAGTGGATGGTCGTTTGGCGCATGCTTTTAGACAAGGACCATGTTTCACGTGAGAGAATGTATGGTGTGTCGCAGACGTTTATGGAAATAGTTTTGTAATCTTTCATGACTTATCATCGCTTCAGCCTATAAGGCAAAAGGTGGAAGCTTCATTGTGTCGTTAAACGCATCCTCGTTGCTCGCGTATGTATGCGAATTCTTCAACTTTTGAATATTCAGCCCTTTAATCTTGTGTATATGTTTTCATCTGCTCAGCCAATACACCCATCAACCTCCAGTTAACTTCATTTGGAAGTCAGACTTTTCAGAAGATTTTAGTTACTTCCCTTCAGATTTGCCCTCTCTTTCGTTGGTTCTGTCCGATAATGAACGTGGAAGCTTAATGCAGCAGTTATGTGTTACAGTTTCGTTTATGAATCTTGGTTGTTCGTATAGATCACAACGAAGATGCCTGATTATAGCAGCCGTCTCATTCCCATAGACTTTCTAGTCAGACCTTTTCAAAAAGAAGCATCAGACTCGAGTTTCGCTCTCATCAAAGCTCGTTAGTAGTGCATATGCTCGCCACTGCCGGGACAAGAAACACAGACAAGCTGTTCATGAGACAACCGTGTTTACCACTGTGCCATCGACTTCACATTAGGCACGACCGTGTTAACATGTATGAACGCTAAACCACTTTCGCTTGTGATTAATGATTAGGTTGCCCGATCGCTTCGAGAGGAGACACAGTTACTGTTTGTTAACTTCAGTCGACGACCCCTCCATTAGGACTTCTCTCCAAGTTAAAATCACAGAAATCATTTACTTGTTGAGCGGAATTTGACTAACAATCAGTAGTTTAATATACGTTTAATCTATATGAAAATAAAAATCCCCTACATATATATAAATTTTGTGAAAAACAGCATGGTACAAAAAATGAATATTCTGTTGAAGACGGTTTGCGTTGTTCAAAGCATACAGAAAATGAATTGCCTGGTAGTAGTTGAATGGTTGCTCAGTAGAATTATACAGAAATACATAAAATGTATTGAACACTGGTAAACATTTTCGTCTTTCTGTGATCACTATGATTAAAGTCATAATTTGTGTACTGTATGGATGATTGTTCAGCATTCTTTTGAACTGAGCGGTTACTGTCCATAATCCCGTTCTGTACAGTGACGAACAGTTTAAATGTTGTTACTTAACTGATACTTATTTGTGATAAAGAAATAATTACAACATAATGAAACTGAGTTGATTAATATTGCTTGTATTTTACTCTGGATAATTACAGTGAAATTAAATGCAACAAACAGTAAGCTCGGTTTATCATAGGGGGTGTATTCACAACACATAAAACCTTTAACATCATGATAGTCATTGGTTGGTCCATTAGTGAATAACTGTGTTTATGAATTCCTTTGCAGACATAATGATTATCATTGAAGGTAAATAGACCCCATTCACACAGGTTACGTAAGTATCACATAGTAAATTGAATCACGACAGATTGCAGCACTATACAGAGTTGTAACGTAGATTTGGGCGTGCCTGAATATGCGATACGTCATAAAGCATAGTATTATGATTACATAGTTGTTAAGACCAACCAGTGTTGTGCACCTTGGTTCAGCAGTGGGTATATTTTGTTTCTTGTTTCATAATCCAGCAATAACGCAACAATTTGACTCAGCCGTGTCATTATTTGCAGGTGTATGATGAAGCATTTTTGTTAGTTCAAAAATATTGTGTGGAAGGTTTTCACCATGAAGATTGAAAATGATTATAACATTTCGTTGAAATACTGTCATGAAGCATACTTTCTAAATCGTGTCATCACAGTGAACTTGCTGGTGTCAACTGAATGTCCAAAAGGACAAAGTTACATGCAACTTTGTAAACAGCGGTTTTTACAAACATGATCTGATATGATATCGCATATATCCGAACAATTGAATAACCTTTACCTTTCAGGTATAAAAAAACTGCCGGAAGGTAAGCATTTTCAACACACAAACAAACCACTCATGTCCGCTTTGTACGATTGAAAATTCACCAAGTGTGATAACATCCATTTATTCACCAGTAGCGAGATACGTAGCTTGGTATGCACTAGATATATTTCCTGACCAATCAGATATTTCCTGAAACCAATCTATCTTTCAGTCACAAATAGATTCTACAAGTGTTACAGATCTCCAAATGAATGCCACAAAACGAAAAAATGTGATGCCTGTATGCAAATATCGTATTTTATTGCTAAGTCAAGAATAGCAGGACCATATATTATGTAGGTAACGGTTGTTCGTTAATCTGTGTGTCAAACATTTAATCATCACTGAAGCAAAATGTTACGCACGATCGTCGTACAGTTTATGTATCCTAACCAGGTCACTCGAAGCAATGTTTGTTACTCATCATTTGCCTACGTTTGGAAGCGTCAGCAACAGACATGGTGTACTTCACAAAGCCCACATGCTTTGCAACTTCAATTTCAAAGTAGCTGAATCTAGTCCATTACACTAACACCACCCAAACTGATTTCCATGGTAAAGGTTTGGTTGAACACACTGACCACTGTTGACACATTCCCGCTTTGTTTCTCGCCTTTGTAAAACTGTCTAATGCTAGCTAACGTTCGGAAACCAATCTTTATAAATTTGGCTATTGATGAAGAAGACATTCTTGCATGCTTGTTTGGAAGGCTTGAGGGTAGTCCTTCGACATTCTCGAGAGTTATACCCCTTCTCGACCCTTTGGAAAAGATGACACAACAACTGTGTTCATTAAAATGTTCTTGGGGTACTAGTTTTGTCCATAATAAATTGGTCAGATGTACAGCGTTGTAAGTGAGACAATCCGAAGCTTTTTTGTACCTCCCACTTTGTAGCGACGTAGAATTATTCACTATAGTTTCGCATACATTTATGGAGTTTAGACACACAATCCGCAAAAAATAATTGAGATTTGATGTGATTGCTGATATCATTTCCCGACACCACAGCTGGCTTTGAAATCAACTGGACTCCATCGATCTGGATGTGTGTATTTGTTAACGTGTTTTCGAGACTCGACAGTCATATATCATAACATGAGATATTTTACACTGAACTCGATATCACATCACTTTTAACTATCACTCCACATGTCCTCACTCTGAACCGTGTTGTAGCTTTCTAGGTTATAACTATTAGCAATTTATTCATCACATTAATCAATCGAACTGCAAACCCGCACTTTTTCTTGTCGGTGTTCTCGTCAGCGTTATCAACGAATCCTTTGGCCTAGTCAAGCGGATTTCCGTTTTGGAGATTGCGAAATAAAATGACATGGAACTATATGCAACACCTACCGTGGGTTACATGTTTGCGGAAACTAATGGGTAGTGTGAGAAATTGTTGATTAATTAACGATGCATTAGGGAAAACTGAGACATCCATGCACTTACTCACCTGTTCACGTGAACATACATCTACAATTACCAGGCCGTCAATCTATCTAATAAACAGCCGAGGTCATATGACCCACAGATATTCATTTGCTTTGAAGCCTGTGCACATACCTCTACCTCAACGCTGATCTCATCGGAAACATGGCGGAAGTATTGACAGGGGGAGACTATTCGGCACAATAAACTGAGTTGAGGAAGCCCAACTTTCAACATGGTCACTTGTTCATGGCGTTTCCTGAACTTCGCCCGTAATCATGTCGCACAAGATGAATAGAAACTGTAAACATGCAATTGGTCGAACCTCAATTATCCGCATAAACTTTGTCAAAGACTAATACCAAAAATGACCAGGATCCTCGGAATCGTGTTACTTCCGATAAAGTTATTGTCGTAATGACCAGCACGAAATCTTGTCATGTTTGAAGGGCTTGTGAGGACAGTTAATAAATAGATAGGACGACCTATTCGTTTTATGAATGTTACACTGTATGAATATGCACATTTTTTAATCACGACACAATTTTTTCATCGACATCCTATCCTCATCTAAAAAAATTAATCCTCATTTAAATGCGAACAAGATAAATGTATAGCACAAAGAAACGTGTAGTAAGCAATGTTTTTTGATCGATCCCCGATTATGATATTACAGATTTGAACAACTATAGTGGAAGTGAGAAAATATTTTGTAACGAGCAAAACAACAATCAAGCTACTTTTGAACAATTAATTACCCATGCAGTTTCTGCGTAGATTAAAATGTTTCTCTTGCAGTTATTACTCACAAAGCAATTATACTGAAAAAGTTACGAAACAATCAAGGTATCGACATTAGGTGGAACCGTTAAAAATCAAAACACATGCGGAATACATTTGAGATTAATAGTGTTCTAATTCTACCATTGATCACATAAAACGAGGTTATAAGATATACATTGTTGAATCCGTCTAAAATTATTACATTTTCTCACTGAGTTAACTGTTTTCTATGAATCTTCCATTGTTTACAGGGAAGTTTTCGTGAACAGCATGTTCTTAAGATGCTATAAAACTGTGAAATACTGTCAACAGTAAAATCGAACCTGTGTGCGTCACTGAACAATATGTGATTATATACTACTTCTCTTCTACCTCAATGGAAAACCTACGAAGTCTTCAAATAAACAAACAATGGCCAGAATAGTGGATCGGTGTGGTTTGCACAATGACTTCAATAAAACAAGAGAAGGCTCTAGCGATTTTTTGGTTTCAGAAAACTCTTCATCATTATGTGGCTATAAGTATACACGTTGTGGATTTCAGAGGCAGACTCCAAATGCTCGCACACGACCTAACCGCACCGTTTGCTTCAGCTACAGAATCATGAATGGGTAAACATAGACGAAATGCGACTGTTAGAGACAACTTCAATTTGCTTCAGCGACCTCAACGAAAAAACTGCAGAAGATATCATTGTAGGCAGGTCAACGTATTCAATAAGCGGCTATTCAAAAACGAACAAATTTTACAGGGTTGAGAACAGTTATTTATTGTTCAATCTGCGTCATACGTTATATGATTAAGAGAAGGGTGGTTTATTGATTTCACTTCCAACATTGCATTAATATTGGAGCAAACAGAGCGGGAGCAAATTCCCAACACGGCTTCAAAGGTGTGCTGGAGATGCACTTCAGTCGGCGCCAAACAACAGCTGGCTGATTGCAATGAACGGTAGCGTAGCTAACATTTACCTCATGGAGCTTGGTAGTTAAATTATCTGGCTTGGTTTCCAGAATGTATGCTTCAAGTGAGCGCTTACAGTTGTCTACCGATCTGACCACATTGTGAGACAGTGCGTTCCAGTATGGACAGACTGTAACTGTCATTCAGTTCTGTTAATCACTTCATCCCTTAAACATTCATTCGTGTTCGGTAGATGTACAAGTGGAGTGAAGTATTTTGTAGGTTATAATTAGGTCATCCACACAGTGCCTGTAATTCATTCAGAACGGACTCAGGTTAGTTGGACTGTCTCTTTATGAGAATAAAGATTACAAGACTTTAAGTTCTATTCGGGGTATGGACGGATTACGCAAACGTGCACAACGGGCGTAACATAGTTCTTAAAGAGTCAGCATCATTTGTTTCGTCTTAAGCTTAGTAAGAAAATTTGCAGACGTACTCAGACTGCCTGAAACTATTATCTGTAGGTCTCGTACACATACTGGGATGAGTAGTTCTATGTCGCCAAAGTGATGGTCAGGACAATTTTGGTGACGAGTGTACATCACTTTACATTTGTTGACAGTTCAGAGTAAGCTATTTTTCATGGACCACTAGTTTAGATATTTCAAGTCGTTTTCGTGAAACTGTCATATAATCCGGACATATCAGAATTCCTCAGAGTTTTGTGTCGTCGGTGTACAACAACATCAGTGTCCTGACTGTGCTGGGTGTTTCGAAAGAAGAAATAATGAACAACAGAGGTATCATGAAGTTGAAATTACTTTCACCCCAGCGTATTTGTGGTGGTTATCGTTGTGAACGTTTTCGCCATTTATCGGTTGTTAAACAATATCATTCTTTACTTAGGATAGAACATGCTGTCTTCTGTTTTGAATGGAGAATGTCATTTAACTTAAAGTGATTTCCAAATGTTGACTCCACTAGACAGCAGCCGAATGTGGACTACTAGGATGGTCAATTTTTTTCCAAGGGCATTTTCACGAGACTGTCACCACACTGTCTGTGCTTTTGGATAATGTTTGATATTGAATTCACAAACATCTCGAGAACAGTTCTAAACTCTTCTCGATCTGAACAGGATAACTTGATTAGTTATGGACCTGCAAATCAGTGTGTAGAAGTACTCGACGTTCGTACCAGATTACATTCTAATCTTGCTATCAATTTCCTCAATGAATTATTACGTGTTGTGCTTAGATGATATCATATGCACACCTACTGTTGAGTTTCTAACGGGATGCACATGGTAAATTCAATTTTAGGGCGTAATAAGAATGCCCGAGGTAAACATAGGTTTTGGGTTTGAACTGACATAAATTGCCCACAATATTTTCGTACGGTGACGTGTTAAAAATGTGCTCGTTTTACACAGATGTATACAAAAGAACAAAGACCCAGAAAGATTTCACTTGACGTGTAAAGCTTGAAAATATCAGTGTCATGTCCTAGACTAAAGGATTCACTCTACCACGATCTTAAACTTTGAGCCATGCCAGCATAATTGCATGAAAATCACACAAGGTGAACGGATGGTTGGGTTAAGTTGAACGGTCGTGTTAACCTGACGGACTGAATGGATGACGCCACATTTTAACCAAGATATTCTAACATATAATGGGTTTGCATTATCTGACAAGTTGGCAATTCCTGCGTCTAGCCGAAAACGTGTTACTTCACGCCAAACCGGTAATCATGAGAAACAGTACAATGTACTACTCCAAATGCAGCTCACATGCATGTTGCTTCAATTTTGAGTATGAAATAAACCATCGAATCAGTTGTTTGCACAATACTTTGACTGTTCGAAATAGACGTTTGCCGTTTCAAAGTTGTTCAATCTTTTTACATGTTGAACCAACAACGTTTCTATCCAACGGTGATTTATTTCGATTTACTCTCCATGACCGGAATCAATTCAAGATTTCCTGTTGTGGAAGTTGGGTGAGATATTCTTTTTGTCAGAGGTTGTTCTCACTATCATAAATACCCTCAAACCTATAAGCCACAATTAAACTCATATGGCGCTCTGTCATTTTCCAACTAATTCAAGGCGGTTTGCAATCATAATAATGCAGTACCATTACGTATTTTATCCACTGAGGCCAGGTATCACAAATAAACACTGAACATGAAGGCTTGTTTTAGGTGAGTGACTACATCGAACCAAACTAACTTCAACAATACAAGCAAAAAAGATTATTTTGCCACTTGAGGTGTCTGTACACATTCACTGACTTACTGCAAGTGAACACTGGAAAGAACATAGTCGGTACATCTCAACATCGGGTGAATTTTGAGGCATATAGTACCTTTCCACAATTGATTTACAGGCAAGGTATGAATGAGACCTACTTCAGTTGTACTTAAGCTACTGTTTAAAAGGAAAAGGGCCTTGAAATATACGCGATCACATGACAGGTAGTGTTGGATAGACTTACATGAGATTGCATGGAAAAAATAGTTTTATTAACCTACGTTGTTGACGGTAATTAAAATATGGTGTTCATTTTTGTCGTGCCATTCACTATGGTTAAGTTTATGTGGTCAAAATCATCAAACACTTTTAGACACCAATGGAAAAATCAAGGGTAAGACAGAAACGTTCCATTTTGAAATAAGACGAACTTGTTCAGTTATACGTTCATATTATACGCCTATGTAGAAATCTGTTGTAACAAGTATCAACAGTTTTCAGTGACAGCCAGTAGAATGATGCACTATCTGCTTACACTCTATTAGGGTATTCCTAATGCCATTGCCACCGTATGTTAAATACGACATCTACCATCCGTGAAGTCAAACACATATGGTCCTGTTTTACAACGGTGAGTTTTGGGATGGTGTGAATATCGGAGACATTCGTAACATGTTGTAGAATTACATGGAAGCGGATCTCAGCAGGTTATATGCGAATAAACCTGGGTCTGTTACAACCCGACCGAACTCATCGATAATGTGCATCCAAATGGTACACCGACGTGACATAATGTTCACTCGTGATGAATCCACGTGTGTCTGGCATAATCATATTCGTATTTTTAGTGGACTAAAGGCAATTGTTCGCGAAAGTCGACTGGAAGCTAATTTTAAGCCAAAGTCTATAAAACGTTCATCAATTTGAGCTACAAATGCATGCAGAAATATTTGAGTGAAGATCTATAGGGAAATACTTCCGAACCAACTAACCGTTTCAGCAACTCGATAGACATAGGTTAAGAACACAAGCTGTTAACCGTCAGGGAGCATGTACACAGTAACTCACACACGACAGCTCACTTCAGGTCTATGTTTTAAAAGTAGTAAGCTACTATGGATTTTACTAAACATTTTGGTTCTCAGTGTTTGTGGGCACGACAACTATTATCAGTTGGTTACGTTCATCACAGTAATTGTAGTGTTGCTTTTTCGCTTTTAGTTTTATGTGAAATATTATTTACGGACTGACTCATGAGATGGAATATTATCTGGCAAAACTGGTTTGAAATAGTCTACAATCTGGTTTTTAACTTTACGGCTACCTACATTTTCAGATAACGTTTGAACAGTCTGTTAAAAATCGATCAGGTTTCCCGTGTGAAGAACTGACTTGTTGCCCTGTTGCACTGTGGTCAGATTGAAGGGATAGATGGAAGCAACCAGTGGCCTGACGGTGATCCGGTTTGCACCAAACACACTTTTTAAAAAGGACGACGAATCAATACCACTTTTTGTTCTTAACGGGTGATTGAGTTGTAACCGGATGATGCACCAAGAGAGCAGAAACTGTGACAAATCACAGTCGTAGACACAGCTGTGAGGTGAATCGAACCAAAAGAAGCAGGAGTGGTACAAAACAGTGGTAGACTCGTCGTATTTACGGTGAGCAATTGCTTATAAAGAGTGAACCGGAATCCCACACTGATGCCTCCGTGGTGAATGCTATGCACACTACAACATAAAGTGAGTTGTAGGCATTCAGGGGATGATTTGACGAGTTCAAAACTTGAAATACCGCAAAGAACAATAAATCTGCTTAGATGTTGATCAGTTCATCTCCGTAGACCAGTGGCAAAGAATGACTTTCTACAACAACAATAGTACTTCAGGCCGTTTGAATGGATGACACAGTTACTTGGTTAAATTTAGTAAAAACCCAATGCCGATGGTACAAATCGTGTAAATCCTGCGGAATATTGAGCCATGAAGCAACTATTTCGAGCCAACAGTTGTAATCAGTGGAAATTTTTTGAACGAGCATTCTCTCCAACTGTTACCACTTCTGAACGCATACCTTGGTGGAC
>JTDE01002521.1:75378-103212 GCA_014338405.1 Paragonimus skrjabini miyazakii
TCGGTAGGACAGTTACGCTATGCATAGATCCTACGTGGTGAATTATTTGGAAATGGGTAACAAAACTGATAAAACGAAACGGTTACCACTGATTTGTCCTAGTAATACTCTTGACACCTTAAGAATGATTATGAAGGCGTGCAGCAACAAATAAACTGGTCAGCAATTCCGTTAGAGTAAACAATTTTATAACCCGTAGAGTGTTTTAAGTTGAACGGAACCGAAAAATGTGACTGTTGTTTAACATTAACTTTTGTTGAAATTCTAAATACGAGGACATCGCATAGTTTTGAATACAAACCGTTACCTTAAAAAAGGAGTGGTCATGTGACTACGTTGCGGTGGAATTTTAAGAATTATTATGTCCGATATTAAAATTTTTCATGTGGGACCCCGCCCTCACATGAACTATAAGATGTATTTTGGGGCCATTATAAACATTCGTGTAAAAATATAAATGACATTTTGGAGATAGAGCAGACTCTACGTAATATTTAAGTAAAACGGTGTTTTTCTCGTCCTTGACTTTGTATTGTAGCAATCAAAATAAAAATTTCCACAAGTAAGATTTTACAGATTGATAGTTGACTCTGATGATTTTGTTTAATGTCACAATCTAGAAAACGTCATTCCACAGCGTACAACAATTCCATCATGTCAGTATACTACAATGATTAGAAACGACTGTAATAAAACACTACCCCCAGACTAAGCTACATTCTCTTCACTCACAACAATGTTCAAGGTCAACTTGGTTCTTCGCACCCGGTCACTTTACACCGCGTATCCACTGCACATCAATTAAAAATCCTCAAACAGATGACTCACTCAACAGAAGGGGTATCGGCTTGGATATGTGTTGCTCAGTACAGTAAAGTTAGTTCTAAAAATTAAGCCTTCCAGCTGAATAATTTTTGGATGCATTTTCAACACGAACCTTGACCTAATAGTAGATGTTTTGTTAGGTTTTTGGTGAAAAGAAACACTTGTGTGTTTTTAGTAGCAACTTGTAACCCGTCGACATTTGTCAAGATAAGCAGAAGACATTCTTGACATCAGGCTAGGCTAAGTAAAGTTACAACATAATTATAGTTGGAGATGAAAACTGGGGTCTATCATATAAAAACCTACCAGAAACCGGAGGAAGCAATTTTTATAAGAATAGCAGAAAGCTCTACATCTCGGTGGTTAGTTCACTTTTCGTAAGCAAACAACCGCTAGGCCACCGAATAGATGACGTCATAATGTACAGCTCTACGATAAACATTAGCAGCAAACAATGTTTACAACTGCCAAAGTCAAACAAGTATTGTATCATTTGCTGCAATGAGTTAGCAGTCCAGATGAGTTAAAATATGTAGGTAAGAAACGTGTGTGGTGCAAAACATCTGATGCTGTGAGTTGATATACACCAATAAGGTGGGTTAAACAAACATCTAGACGATGAATCTGACAAACATTTGGATAAATCTAAGTGCAGGGACAGTGAAGCACCAAACAGTAGTCTGTTTACCTGTTGATTACAAGTAGTCAGATGTTACTAAACCAAGTAAGAGCCTTGCCTTCATTCATAGGGAGATATGCAAATCGACAAGTGAACAGAAGAATCAGTGCAAAAAAGTAGGCCGGAAAATAAACTCCACAGTCAGTTTCTGAGATGCATACTGTAGACTCAGTCAGTTTACACAAAACGTAAGAAGCTTAAGCTTGAAAAATTGGGATGAAAATGTGTAGAGTCTCACAAGTTAACAGTAAGATTGACACCTACATGTTTTATAAAACTCTCACAGGGTGTGTTGGACACTCGTTTGACAACTTGAAATGCTTCTAAGAACACGAGTCAGTGGTTGTTAAGTAAGGAAGCGACACGTGGTACATTTGTTGAAAATAAGAAAGTATTTTCGATAGCAACTAAGGAGAAAAATATTACGCAAAGTATTTTGCAATTAATGATCCACCTCAAATTGACCTGATTGGCTGATTAGGATGACGTGGTCCGCTGGTTTGTTCGAGATGAATGCATGTTCAAAACATCGTGCAAGAAGATTACGTTAGTGGCCTGAAGAAAATCAAACACGAGAAGACTTAGACAAAAGAAAATCTATGTCGGTAATAAAGTATACTCTATCCCAATGTTCAGAATGCTTCCAAAAGTTTCAAAATTGAGCTGTACCAATATTATTTGCTAGCCTGATAGAAACAGGTTCATACGAAGGGAGTTTGCGATTCCTGCAGCAATTCTCTTACACTCGAAATAAGCCCGGAATGCTGTAAACATTTAGTAGCGGTCTCAACGTGCTTGAGAGTGTGATTATCTAGTTGGTTCTTTAATGAACAAAGTATCAGACTAAACATAGTTGACTAGCATGCAGCTTGATGGTTGAGTCCATAATTCACTATTTAGACTGGCCAGTTGCTGACTTTCTGTTTTGCTGGCAGCACAAATCAGTTGTTGTATGCATTATATTTTCGGAGTAGTGGGTGAAAAATGCAAGCTAAGGTAAAATTAGGTAGTTTTTCGTTAACATATACGACTTTGCAGTATGCATGCTATCCATGTTTCGCTCTTTGTCGACGTATCAGATATGGCTGATTTAATTCATGGTAAGTAAAACAACTGCTTAGTGGAATGATGTGAACAATAAAAAACAACTATTAAGGTTTAGTTATATTTAATCTAAAATTAATTTAGTTCACAAGCATACGATTTAGGACGCTACAAAAAACACTTCCGCCGTCAGCTTTCAATGAATCCCGTTGTTATGAAGTCTAGAAAAGAGAAGGTTCAAACAACTCTGTCAGACAACCTTCAGATGTTTAACAGGATTATGAACCAAACATGAAAACAGTTTTCTCCATGTATTTGCGTAAATATAATAATTATTACCGGCAAAAGGTAAACAGTGTGATAAGCGTATCCGCATGATTGCACTAGAACACATTGCTGCTTGAACTAGCGGCAGTTGTTTGCTTCAACCTACTAGTTGAAAATACAAGGAATACGCACAGTTGTCACACAGAGGTCTGCGATAAACTACTTCAGTTTGTATGAAACCGTCTAATGACTACCCTCAAGGAAACGGTCATATGCAGTAAATGAGCTTAATCTATTGACAATCTAACTCGGCCAACTTCATATAGAGATAAAAACACCAAGAGAATCGTGCTTAGTAAACATGTACGTATTTTCCATAGGACTGTTTAATGTTTGCTCATCCTTGTCGTGTTGAGTAAGTCTACTGGACCTCCCAAATGGTTCTTGATACCACTCTGCGTCTCATGATCAGGTGTGAACAAATGATCATTGTACATTATGACAGACTTCATCATGAACTCTTCTGTATTGATGCTAGAATTTATAATGGTTTGCATCTACTCGCAGCCAAAGTGGCATGTAAGTTTGGATACCAGTTCTGCGGTGAATGCCAATTAATCTTGGAAACCATGTCCATTCGCTTAACCTGCATCTCGTCAGTCAAACAGTATGTGACAGAAAAACACTTGAACTAGCTATCTGAAACAGGCTATTTTTCACTACCTTTTAAAATGCGACTTTGAAAAGTTTATGAATACGCTACGATAAGGATAGACACAAACTAAAGTTCATTGTAAATGAGGTACTGAAAAGAAGTCGTGCAAGCAAATGTTCAAATGAATGATGTCCTGTTTTGCAACGTTACGTTACCTCGACACTGCCGATCTTATCTTAATTGAGTGTTTTTCGATATTTTTTGCATGGTGCTCATTTTTTGTGCACACAGTACTTCAAGGTCAGTGGTCTCCACGGGTGTTCACAAGTTTCTTTTGACTACAATCATCTAAAGTGACGAATTTTTTATCTAGCCAAAGCGATTTTGTTTTTCTACTTTCAAGTCCAAACGGTTTTAATGAGTCCTTTCGGGCGATCGATGAAACATAGGTCTCTGTTAGTTAGCACTTTTCAAAACGGACCGCTTCCTTACAATGTCTAATTATGTCTTATGCTATAAAACTCTGTCAGAAATGACACATCTGGATAGACCGTCCATAAAAGGTGACTAGGAGCCACGGTTCTTATATTTGGCAAGTTCATTTTTTCTATGTGAAGGACGCAGCGTTTGTCACCACGATCTAGTACGTAGAAAACCGCACTACAGCCTGTGTGAGACGGATGATCTGAACAATGGTTAGAAAGTTTTGAGTGGCCTCTTTCTGTTGAGGTTACACGAAGAAAAAAGATGCTTTGATCCTCCAGTTTCATTTCAGACCGCAGGCGGATGGTATGTTGCAAATAGTGTTCGACCTGTACAGTGCTGTGTGTAAATCCTCATCACAAAATCACAACAAAAAAGAGAAACAGCATGGAATAAAATGACATAAGGCAATGTTTAGGCTATCACAACAAAGTATGCACAGAAACCACTCTTATTATCAATAACGGATAACTTAAATACATTTAGACGTGTGTAATGGTTATTCTATGGGACGACGCCGAGATAAATGCCATTTTTATCTTGGAACACAGATAGAGGTTTTTGTTCAGATTGCCGTTGTCAGCCTATCCAATACTTAAGAACCGTATGGGGATTTACTCTGCCAACGTAGGACCCAATCCAACTGACGACGGGTAAAATGAGATTAGTAGTGACATTAGTTTGGAGACTGATTGTGTGATTATATGATGATGTGTCAGAACTGAGACAGTTCCTGTCGCACATCACGAAGTTTCAGGAGGCATTTGTCGAGAAAATGCGAATACCGTGAGAAGTGTTTTGGTCAAACGTTGTCTTTATAACAGACCACAACTAATACAATTAGGTTAGTATGCTGAATGTGCAATTACTAAGCGAACACTGATGGCATTTTGTGCAATGATTGGGACATTACTTGTTGGTGTGAGATTTTTGATGTTTACTTATTATCGCACACATTTGTATATCTTGTAGATTGTCCAGTTGGTTAACTAACTAGATGAGATGTGTAACCAAACTTCTGTCATTCTTGTGCTGTTTGGCTATTATTGTTAAGGTCCTCATTGTGGAATTATTTTTTTCGTTATGCACAAGCGCCAATACATTGAAACTTTTCTGTCGATTAAATATCGGAGTTGCGTGCAAAAGGTTACACAGAAGACAAACTCATATTACAAAACACATAGAAACACTAAGCGTGATTATGGCCAGTTTCTTTAATCTGTAGATAGGTGACGTTCTTGAAGTTTTACTCATGTAAAATGCGTCGAGTAGTTGTAGGATGAAATGTTTTGTGATGCTCCAGTTTATGCATAAAGGAACATGTTAAGTATTAATCTCTCAAATGGGAAGCATATGGAAATGGGCCACGCAACCAATGAGTTTAAGAGTTTGCATTTGTGGACCAGACTTCATCTCTTTCGCTTGCGAACCAAACAAACGAACGCAGTTACTCTGTGGATAGTATCTAATATTTGCAGAATAATCTCTTATTCTAAAACCATTAAAAGTGGACATTTCATGCAAAACTAGTAAGATCTTCATTGAATTTAGACCCAACTTTGAGAAGGAAGAGAAGCAAAGGAAATACTTGAGGAACAGCAGTAGATAATATAACGTAATAATTTTCCACTCAAAAGATGACGAGAAATTAATAAATCCCTCAAACGTTCGTCTGACTTTTACCGAAGGTATGCAAGAAGTATCTGAAGGAAACAGAAATGTCACAAGAACAAAGCTAGGTATGAAGAATAATAAATAATTAAAATGAAGCCGAATGATGAGTTGTGGCTAACTTTTATCAACCTTCATGTATCATTTTATGACCTTTGTTCTCCATCCGTATGAGAATAGCCCAAGCGGGTTGAATAGATCAGGGTTACAAAAGGCACACTTAAAACTCGACTGAGCTTATTGGAAAACGCTTATGGTTTTCATCTTACAACCGTAGGAGTAGTATTTTCAAGAGTAGTATATTTATTTACGAATTCTGGTAACTCGATCACTAGCATAAGGTAAAGTAAGCATAATGAGAAAACTACATCAAAAGACCCGAAGGGATGAGGAAAGCCATCATGAGTTTTCAAAGGTACGCACCGTTCTTGGCTAACTACGTGGAGCAACCTAAAATATCTTATATGTACTGCGTTGGCTTCTGTTAAGACAATGTGTAAAACTTAATCTTGATTCATTTTGTGTACGAATGTGAGAATAAAATGGACTGTTCTACGTAAATATTCCGTAAATTAAGCTCGAGGGTTTTCCAAGAATCACAGACTATACGTGTACGATAACCTAAATGTACAGTTATACACAAATTTTGAAACAGAGTGAATACTCAGCCAATTTAATCCACAAGTACTACGTCTCCGTCAACCGTTTCTCAAACTTTCCTCAACTATGCTTTCTTGAACTAGAATACAAGACCCATCTCACAACAAGTAAGACGACATGGAAACCAATCACAAGGAATCAAAATTTCCCCCTCTCAATTTGTTTGCAAATTTTTGCATGAGTTACACTGTGTTTAGTGTGTATGAATGATTGTGGGTTCCCTCATAACACATATATGATACTAGTAGTGTGAACGGCGGTTTACATGTGATTCAAATTTCGTTATGTATTAGGGTGGTCGGAAATGTTCATATAGAGAAAGTTACGGTTAACAAATTAATGGAGTGTGTGGTTAAAGTTACGGTGAAATATCCGCAGCGTCTAATAGTAGGCAGAGAACATTACGGTTCTTAAAAAGTGCATTGATAAATAATTGAGTTTTCATCAAACT
This sequence comes from Paragonimus skrjabini miyazakii, assembly GCA_014338405.1. Lineage (NCBI taxonomy): Eukaryota > Metazoa > Platyhelminthes > Trematoda > Plagiorchiida > Troglotrematidae > Paragonimus > Paragonimus skrjabini miyazakii. The sequence continues at coordinate 82,114 of JTDE01002521.1, forward strand.
ATCAAAGTAGTCAGTCTGACTAACCACCCTCAACACACGAACGGAGGATGAGTGATTACATCGGAGAACATTCTATCTGTATGCACATAACGGGATGTGACCTCGTTAGATCCGTGCAAACTTCAATAATGGTATGATGTGATCAGCCCATGTTCATAAAGTGTTTACCAAAGTTTGACAGATTCCATCAGTTTGTATTATTAATAGGTAGTTCAGCAGATATACGATTCTAGATGAAACAGTTGTGAAAAGTCAGGGCTTCGACTGGGTTCAAACCAGTGACAAAAATACCATGTTTGAACGTGACAAGCGTTCTACCAGATGAGCTACGGAGCTGGGTCAGGAGCTCGGAAATTCCACAACTGACTCGGTTACCTATGTGTCCCGCTTTCTCATATGGAATCCACCAAACCGCTATATACAACACACTCTGAATTAGGAATCTCTCTAAGTGCCATTGCCTATTATCATCTAGGTCAAGGTACATGAGGCTATTTCTGCGAAAATCCAGACTCCTTAAATTTGAATTAATCAAGAACTCAGCTGGATAAATTTTAACTGTAAACTTTAGCACAGTTAATAATGTGATGTAGCCAGAGCTCTTAGAAACGGAACTGAAACACCCGAAAGTGATTTCAATGCAATGGTTGTTTCGGTCTTAGCCAGATTTCGCCGAGTGCGTGGAAAGTCAATTTTGCAATACGTTATTTTCGGTAATACGTGTCAGGCTCCTACCGTTAAACCTGTTCGCGAACTCCTCCCGAGTTGGCCTTGTAATGGCTTAGTCGGGCGCACTTCAAGGTAGGTTAGGACCCACATGATCGACACTGGCTATCAGACTGAACTGCACAAAGTACTTCGATTCGTTTACAAATTCCATCAGGCCTACTCTACATCGGTCAGAGTGTGATTGTCATCAACACCCATTTCCATGGCAATTAGAATCTGTGGTCAATGTTTGTCCGCGTAGAAGCAGTTCGTTCAACTGCCCTGACAACCCATCCCAAACCCACATTTGAAATCCGGCTGAGTATGAACCAACTGACTCAGTCAGCTGTGGCTGGCTCATGTGTAATTCAACTCCATTCATACCAAAAACAACCCCCTTCCTTTATATTGTGATATGCTTCATCTTGTGGGATATATGCTCATCCATATGACTCAGTTTGTCGATGCGTATAAAAATCGTGTGTACTTCATGTAATTGTAGAAACCTGATGAGAATGACCGTAAACAGCGTAAATGTAAAATTGAATTCTTAGTAATGGATGATAATGGAAACTGACTTGGACTGGTCTATTTACTCACCTTTACAGGTTCGTTTATTTACCGTCCCTGATTGGTTATCCAGTTAGTACATCAAAATAGTCGGCACCGAGAACTTCCACACATCGATGTTAGTGTGCATCGGTTAAAACACGTTTGGGTAGCTCGTAGAGGTCAGCGGCGAGTCCCCGTTGTCAAGAGGATTGTCAATGCTTCTGCATTTTCTAAGCAAGGCAATTTTGCGAAGGAATTAAGCATTTGCTGATTTCGTTGTCTAATCAAGCAAACCTCTCCAACAACTGAGAATACATAGAACAAAAATCCAAAAGACAGAATCCTGTTCAAAACCAATCAGTGCATTTAATAGCAAGATATTCAGAATGTGTGACGACGTGTTTATCTAAACAGAACAATAAACATTGCCCATGTGGAAATAATACTACCCATTTTATAACAATCGCCAATGAAGTTAGCTCAAAATTAGTGAATTTTAACCATCCGGTTTTATACAAAGACCGACTTTCAATGTTTTTCAAGTGTCCTATTCAATGCACAGTAGCCAGGACCAACTTATTCACCACAAGTTTGCATAACCCGGTTCTGTGTTATCAAAAGCAATTCCTGTTCACCTTGAGAAATCTGTGGCACATATCTGATCACCCTTGTCCCATGCAGAGTCGCGTTATTAACCCACGTTTTCGAAACTTTCAATTTTGACACTAGTGACCAACTAAGGTCTTAGTTTTTGTACTTCTCGTGCCAGTGTATACATGAAGACCTCTGTAACTGCATTGATATGATGAGAATTTACCAACGCCAACTACTTACCATATATGTTTTTTGAGTTCAATGGGCAAATTGTGGTTTATTGTCTAGTGATATGAACAGAAAACACTGAAAATGTGTCACTTGAGATGAATACATTTACTATTAATTTGGCTTGCATGAAAGACGAACAGATTTTTTTCGTACCGTTGTCAATACTTGAATTTTAAATTTCATTTCTAGCCTACAATTGCCTTGATGAATGTAAGCATCCCTAGATACTTTGCAGTGTGCATTTGCACTTATGTATATAGGAAATTTTGAAAAAACCATTAGAATGCGTGATAACATAACGTGGATTATACGTCCTTCGGAATATCTTTCGCAATTTCATAATTTCTGTTCCTAGTTGCTTTATGCTATCTTACTTTTGGCTGATTCCTTTTAGCAAAATTGACAAAGCAAGGTATGATAGAAGATTTGAGCTTCAATTCTATGTCTCCCTACAAGCAATCAAACAATACATCCATAAAACATCATATGAATTTGAAGGACAACATTCATTCGCGATGCACACAGTTGTAGGTGGTTTGATGAAACTGTTTGTCACTGGCACTTAAATTGATTACCTTCCATTTATGACGTGAATTATCAGTAAGCTTTTCTACCGTAAGCATTTAAACCGAAACATTGTAACCCGTTGATCACAATGACGGATATTCATACCCTTTTGCATTGTAAATCTTGTCATTAAGGTTATTCAATAAGTTTTATTTTTTTCTGAATTACGTTGGAGAGCAGAGTGGTAAATATAATTGAAGTCGTTGGTGTACGCCATCATGAATGCCCCGCGACTAGCTGTTCACTGCACAAAAAATATGAGTTCCGCAGCTGTTGTCTGTTAAGGCACGTCGGACATGGACTGAGCATATAAAATTTTCATAAAGTGTCATTTGACGTCTAACGCATTAGTAAAAGTATCACTGGTCAAACAGGGATAAGAAGTAGTTTCAAAAAGAATTCAGCATCCAGAATTACGGTTTACTTCTCCTTTTGTTTTTAGATGTTTACGCTGACACTTGTAAGAGCATTATTGATTACCAAATCTGTGGAATCTATTTGAGGAATATGATTTTTGATATTTCAGCCGGTTAATTGTTTACACTTTTGAGGGTCATTTGCTAAATGTGTTATCGCTAAATTTTTTGAATATATTCACCATAATCTATTTCCCGATTGCGAAGAAATAACAGCTTTGGACTTAGAGATCAGCAGTGCAGAAATCCTTATACAGACGACTGCAGATACAGACGTACGGGATATGAGTTTTAAAGCTCATTTCACTGCGGCATCGTTAATGGGAAAGTACGCTGTCGTAAATTCGCAAACACCCGAGTATCTCTGTGGTACCAACTTTAGTCTGGTCCGAAAACGGTAAAAGGTGCGCTAGATAAATCATCCAGGATGTGGTACGGCGACGGGTCATCCGAGGTACACAATGGACAGATCATCATATAGTGTCAAAGGTACATCGTTGAACTATAATAGTCATGTGGTTAGCAATCGTGATACAATAAAATAAGTCGGACTCATAAAGAACGCGCGGTAACTAGGACGCGTTGTTTCATTATATAGATTGATCAGAACGTATAACAAAACAATTCGGCGGGATTTACATTTTACCATTAGGGCAAACATTACCCAAGAAATCCAAAGGACAACTTCCATGAATGTCATTCGACCGTCAAGCTGCTAAAGATTTGAATCTTCAAGCGGTATTAGGGTAGTGGTTTCTAAACGAGGTAGTGTGTGAACTTAACAGATCGTGTGAAACACTCTCAGTTTCACTCCAGACTATATGTGGATAGTCAACGACTCCGCAGTACCCAGGAAACTAACAAATGAAGATAAAGTAGAACAAAATTTGTTGGTCTAATGCAAGGTTACTCGGCTATTGACCTGGCTTGGTAGTTATCTAACAATTCTATATTCATGCGTGTAAGTATTCCACCGAATATACATTGCGAGATTTATACACTTTATTGTTTCAAGAAGAAACACTAATTAATTACTGAGACTTTCGAAAGAACTATTCAAGTCAAAGTTTAGAATGACATCAAACTCTGTTTTTGCCGCATACCAGAAGAGAAAGTCTCCCCATTTTTACGAATGTTGCACGTCCATGTTTCTGTCAAGGTCAATCTCAAAATACCATGTGACGACTATGTTCAGCATGACTAGTAGCCAAGCTGGATGAAACGCCATGTCAATTTAACGGTTGTAGGAAAATTAAACATTCCCTTAATCAGGACAACATCATAGGAAGAACCAGTCTTGTTAAAAACTGTACGCTCGATGTCTTTCACTACTGGACTGAACAACGGAGCGTGTGGTCCACCTTGAGTACCAAGAATTGGAAACGTCTGAGTGCTAGAAAAAAAATAACCGCCATCGTTCAAAATTTCGAAAAAGAAACAATCCAGTTTTAATACGTTCTATAACGTCACGTGATCTTTATTGATATCATCAAAAATCACTTCAGCAAATGTAGGTGGACTAAACCAACCTACCAATTTTGAATACGCTTATGAACCAGAAAAACGCTGTCGGGAAATGCATTCGTCTACTGGTATACAAGCCATACTTTTAACGCGTAAAACGGCACGTTAATGTCGACATGAGTGGCCAGCATGAAACTAAAGGCTGATTAGTCACAGTGTGTAATTTATAGCAATATATCAAAATTGGGTTTCTGTTCTGAACCCACGAATAATAATGAAATAGGCAAAAGTTGATCACGGAGTTCTCTTGAACATCAGTGTGGCTCGTCAGTTTATTACCAGTGATAAACCGGTTTCGTGTCTTCCTCAAAATGAATAACGTTGATCAATACCACTACTTCAGATTGAATGGGTGAAACTCATAACGACTGAGATGATCGCAAACAGAACGTCTGACAAACCACATGTCAATTGAAACATGAGTCGTGCTTCTTCAAAAATGAACGCTTGTTCACGTGTTACGCAACAGCAAAATGCCTACGAGTTGATTGAAACAAAACAGGCCCCAGGTAATACCGTCAGTTCTATGCATATGCTACATTTGTGGACCTCATTACATAGATATTCCTCACACGTTCAACATCTAGTCGGCTCACCGTGTTTCACAGGACTATCTGTTTTCAGCTGCTCAGCATATGAACAAATGTGTGAAGCTAGCCGGAATGCAGTTTTTTAATCCAACATTTCAAATTACCGGATATTGGTTGAATTGGACTCAGTGGGTAGCTTGGAGACCTCGCAATCCAGCAATAAGATGGTGATCATTTTCTTGAATAGACTATCAGTCAAGGCAGAAGATTCGTGCGATACTATACTATGGAGCACCTTAAGCTTCCTCCGCGTGTTTTGACTAACCACATTAGACACCTTAATACTTCGTATGTGTCAGTGTCTTCAGTTTTCCAAGTTTGATTTGCATATTTTTAAAAATATACTACGTTTTCAAATTAGTAGATAATAGTTTTGACGTAGGTATGAAATTATTTGGTATAATTTTCAAATTACCCACATTCTTTCAAAAACAGGCGTCAATAGGTTGTACCATGGTAAGACTATCTGCACATTTATCAGGTTATTTCCGTTTGAACTGACTGCCTTCTCAACAACTGGCATATCAGATGAGTCATAGCCTGGGGAGCTGCTACTTGTGTGCACGCGTTGACACGACAATAAGATATGTTTAACCAATTGGAGGTACTTAACGCTGAATTGTCTGGTTGTAAGTACATTTGAATATTTGTTGTATGCCAGTTATATGGGTTGCTTACGAGACTGAACGTAGCCTTGAAGTACAAGCAAAGAAGAGGATAAAAACTAACAAACAATATTTTAAAGATTATCCATATAAAACCTAATTCCCCATTGTATTCTATCCAAACTTCAGTATATAAGATATGTGTATAAAATATGTGACAACTACCGAGTTTCCCAAACGCAGAAAACAGATTGGAGCACGAAATAACTAACCGTTGCAAAAAATATTTCAAATATTTTAACAATTGACGCGCGTGTTACCGAACGGGGACTCTTTCCTTAGTTGAAGACGGCTTAAATTTCTACGACTCGAGACGGAGGTAATTTTAATGAGGACAGCCTTCTAGTAAAAAATGTCCAGTTTAACTGACTAACGTATTTGTCCTAAATTCTAATCTACTTACATATTAATTAAGTAGTATCGGCAACTAGCTCATTTTCACCTGCGGAAACAATGAATCTTACTACTCAGTTCCCGTTAGTTTTCAGTTGAATATCCATGGACCTGACCATCGCACGCATCCACATAATTTATACTTGCTTACTGAAGCCTGTCCACATTGTCGACAATCAAGGAGACGACAATTCAAATTCTATTCGGCTCATACGCCTTACGGTTCGAATCAGACTTTCCATAACCATGAATAATTGCCACTGGACTGAAGGGAAAAGAAAGTACTTGTTTGTGTTTGAGTAACAGCTTATTTCCCCGCTGCTTGTTTGGATGGATACGGTTTACTCCGGTTTGCCAGTTTGCACTTGCTATGGCCACAAGATGTCGGAGTGATGTTTGCAGTGGTTCCTGATGGTCGCCGTCAAACCGACACTCTACGACCAGCTTTGTCCTTGTTTGGATTCATCAGGTAACCGGTATGATCCCCCATTCAAATTGTTTCTACCCAATCAGCCCAAACAAAAAACAAGACCGGCGATGGAGTGTCTGTTTGACTGTGAGCATCAAAAAGCATTATAAATGAAATTGCTTGCTATTTCGGTGAATCACAATGAACGTTGGAACTGGGATAAACGATAACTGATTGGTTTTTTTGGAATTTTTGAAAACCGTTGGAATTTTTACTTTCAGCTGTTCTCCCCAAATATTGGAATATCTCCCAGATAGTCAATTGCAGAATTCCTCTGTAATACCAATATGTTGAAGTCCGAACATTCAGCTAATATAAACAAACCCGATGACCCTTGTTCACATAGGTCTGTTTGTGTGTGTGTGTGTGTGAGCATAATTTGTCCACCGGTCGCCAACACTGAGTAGGATAAAGACATCACAAGTGGAATAACGGGAAACGGATTAAGAATATTGCTATGGTTCCATCTTTCAATTATTTGAAAACGCGTAACTCTACCGATTAGACAATGTACGTCAGGTAGTTAACCGTGATTAATTCTCTTTCTTATTCAAGTTCAATAAATCTTAAAAAAGAACAGAGTCTGCAGTCCTATCCAAACAGATAGAAAAGATTGAACCAAACCTGTCTATTAGACGAATGTTGTCGGCATAACTGACTAACACTACTCTTGCTGTGACACACATGCGAACAAACCGATTGCCATTGCATGTTTGTAAAAGCAGTAATTAATGGATTCTACTCGATTTTATTAAACAGACAGGATTGTAACCTAACGAAACAAAGTATGGACAAAGTTTTTGAACCCATAGTACATCAAACTACGGTGATTTCACAATACGAGATTTCTGACTGAGGTCATCGACCATCTGGTATTTTTTTACAAACGTGTGAATTATATCTTACACTCTGTCCAACATTTCTTAGTGTGAAACATCTGACAAGAATACTTCTTTCGAAGCTATCGAGAGGCATCGTGGTTTTCAAACGCACGTCTTCAAGTTCTGTAAGGATCACTAATTATTGCGTGTACATCACATGTTCAAAAGTGTTTATCGAACAGCCGACCTCTCCGTTAGAAATTGGGTTCCACAGAGCACATTTCTAACCAGCCTTGCAAATCGGTCAGGGCTTTCGCAAAGAAGGTCCTAGTGTTAGCGACTATAAATACAATAGATGATAACTGATTGAGCGGCATGAGTTTTAAAATCAATAGCATGAACCTAGACGGTTGAAATCGGCGATCAATTTAACGACGAAATAAAACTTTTCTTACATAGTATTGTTTGTGTTCTACACAACGTATATCCACAAATAATGAAGACATTCCTATCTTGCGAGAGTGGTCAATCTAGGAAGAGGCCCGAAACATGTCAGTAGTCTGGTTTGATCATCAACATCAGTACATAACTCCGGGTATTCCAAATCCACTTGGTCAGGTTTGGAGTGGTAACTGAGTTGACGCGTATCTGGAACTAATATTCAGACAACTGAACTCCACTGTACTTGATTGGTCAAGCAAGGAGAATTTGACTGCATCAGCTAGAAGCCAAACAGAAGTACATGTAACTGTTATGCATGTGTTTACTCATAAAAGTTCACTGTCAGTTCTGCTGTTTTCTCATGCAGTGTTCTGTTGAGAACGTGGTTGTTTTAGCCAGGTAGAAAAGGGTTAACATAATTTTTCATACAACTATAAGCAGCAGGCACGACCGTTACATTGTTGACGAACTGTATTTTTTCACTTCTCCGAATTTTTAAAAATCTCCAGTGGTTCTCGAAATGAATGCTTAATCATTCAGCAGTCAGAGTTGAACATTCACGGAGTGTCACGGCAGTTACATCTACGAATATCACCTAAAGTATTATTTAGTTAAATCAAAATAAATCGATAGCTGACTTGGGATTGACCATGCACATGGTGTGTCCAACGCCGGTTACGTTGTGGCTAATGTTTGTTAAACATAAAAGTTATTGAAAATGATTACTGTGTAATCCTCTTCAATCAATTACATGTCGTCAATGTTTTAACTCAAATTACAGTTTCCACCGACACTGGTAAGTTTATTTCACACGCTGATCGTGGGCAATTCCTGGAAACCGTAACAATCTTTAGGATGATGCTATACACACCAGGTTTCACATGCAAGCGATATCTACTACTAGGTGGCCTGTGTATAATCGGGGTGGTAATTAATAATTGGACTGGAGAGGGAATTTAATTTTTCAATTTTCAGTATGACGTTGTTAACTAAAAATTTTCTATACCGGTATCATTTACTGCAATGAACCTAAACGTACACGTAATTTACTTTCATAACCTGTTGCCGGTTGTGATTGCTATGGTTTATGTTCACTTAATGCTTGTCAGCTGAGGATGGTGACCAATTCACGGCTAGGAAACTAGTGGACAATAGACTGAAAACTATTGAGTATCATTGGTTTAAACACTCATTGTAATGATTGAATACGAAATATAAAACAGTTCCATTGTTTGTGAAACCATCTCAGATTCTGTTGACGCTCCTAAAGGTTAGTCTGCTTGATAATCAAATGTCCTACTACATGACAGTATATTGCCTCGTTGAAATAATCCAATTTTTAGGTCACGCTTTACATCTTACCATGTCTACACCTGTTAGGAACCACGATTATTTGTTTCGTTTACTCCAGAAGCCATCGGTAATATGATGGTTTATGAAAACATTTGGAAACTACAGTTGCAAACTAAAAGTTGGAGTTGAACAACGATAAAAACATCTAGCACGATAACCAGTTTCAAAAACGCTTGAAACAAAAATTACGATAAAATTAACACGAACATTTGAATGGACTGCCGATGTTTTTGGATAGTTCACATTCTACCCAGTGTCGTCATCCTGAATGTTGCCTGAATCGGATCAAGTTACCGAACGGACTATAACTTTTCCCACACTGGTTTCTCTTCTGAACCTAAGGATGTATCTTTAATGTGAAAGCCTTTCGTCTGAAGGCAGTAGAATTTCTTCATTGTAATTTCAGGCTGTAGAAGTGGTTTATGTTTGGTCTGATGGATTCGTGTTTTGCGGCGTTTTGGTTCCGACTGCACGCATTGGCTGCTGTGATAGGGCGATGTCCGAGAGAACCCTTGGATTGTCAAAGCCGTCATCTGGTCCAGTCGGGGTATGGAACACAGCCTATGAGCGGCAAAGAGCACGAACCAATGAACATCATCAATCACCTTGTGACCTATGACACGGGTGCAGTCAAATTGCTTCGTTAACACGTTTTTACATTCCCAAGTCCAACATGGGTGGCAGACGCAGGTACAGCCGTATCAGTGCCGATACGTTCAGCGGCGTTATTGAAGGTTTCAAAAGAGTCGACGATCGGTGCATGGAAGCTCGCCTAAATGGAGTCAATTGCAAGACCGCATATAAGTGGCTCTCTGTCGATTGTATCAGATACAAAGCGCAACCCCGAAGAGAATATAGGAGTAACACTTTGAATGAGTCGGAAATCGACATGGTACTGGAATGCATCTCCATGAACCCAAAAGTGATTCCCGCGTATAGCAAAATGAGTGCGAAAGCAAAGTTAGCAAAATAAATATCGACAGCTACTGTTAGTAGATACTTGAATAGGCGGGTCATCACTGTGAAATTGTGCCGAATTCCTGTCAACATCAACACCAATGAGAACCGTGCGGTAGAAAGGCATTTTGTTTATTGATTGTAGGAGTGCTGTATAAGCCCTGAGACTGTTTCTTAGATTAATGAAAGGAACTTCAACTCGTTTTGTATAGCCTCGACGGAACACTGATTGAAGGGCGAAAAAGCATGCATTTTTGTCAATAACAGCAGAAGTCGAAACTTACATCTCATTGGAGCCATAACAGAAGGTGTTACTATCACCTATACAACAGTACTGACTATAGACCAGGGTTCCGTGCCGTGATGGATAAACTGAAGATCTCCAAAGTTATGTCAACAATAGTGGTAATTTGTGATAATGCCTCTTGCCATACTGATTTGGAGAGCATCTTTTTCGAAGATGCTTGCCGAGGAGGGCAACTACTGCGATCAACACCGTTGTCGCCTACGCTGAATCCCATTGAGGACGTCTGGAGTATGGTGAAGGCGAAGGTAAAACGGCAGTTGTAGGTCCACTATGGTGCGTTGATATGTGGTGATACTGAGCCATCAAGAATGGCGCATCCGTATTCCGAAACAAGTAGTCCATTATGCTATGGAGAATGTCACGTGGGAACAATGTGCTCATTTTGTTTGCCACTATGAACGATTCTGTGTACAAGCGATGAAAGACACAGACATGAGAATACTGCAGTAAATGTCAAGTCTATCCGTGAATGACGAAAGCCCTATTCAGGGCCAACGCGATATGACTGATCCCCTTTTTCTTGCACACCAACAGTTTTGTGGGGTAGAAGGTACCAACATTTTTATTAGCCTTGTCGTCACTTTATTGAGTGATACGCGTTTGAAAAATCTGTAGCAGTTGTTTACAAATGCAATGGACGTGTTTCATGACATCGAGTAGGATGTTCCGGTCTTGTCCAAAGTTCTGATGGATAGAGGTACTAATCACCGGTGGCTGTCATATTGGATTGGCATTGCCGAACAGCTTGTTTTGTTCATATACACATATATCATGCAGCTAAGCACAGTGCATCCGAACATTTCATGGAATGCGCGGAATAAGCTTGAGGTCTCTGATTTTTCTCGACGTAACTTTAGTACTTCTTAGTTTAGAACGTTCTTTTATAGATGATCGCATGTGAATACAAACGCACAAGCACAATATCAACATATTATGTACGTGTGTATGCATTGCGTACGTGCTTCAATGAGTAGTATCTGCACCCGCTTTACGGAGATACGCAGTTGTAATGTATCGTTCAACTGACAAGCACTTACTACTACATCAGAAACACAACAAATGAATGTTGTGTCCTGTGTAGATAAGGTCTTCTTGACACTTCGATCGTTTGACTGTGCAGCATGAAGTAGGATTCTCCGTGGACGTGTTGATGACCGTTAGGGACCCGTTCAGATGCACGGTCGACTGACTTCTTTGTTATTCATATTGAATCGTATGATACCAAATTTGCCTGTCCTTTGTCATTAGTCTTCACGTACTCGTTAGAAGGTAAATTTTCCTCTGGACCGAGCTTGCTGCAACTAGAGGAAGTTTGACGAATCTTGTAACTCTTTTCTCTGTGCAAAATAGAACGTTAACCGAAATCAGTCAATTACCGATTTGCGGCGGAAATGAGACCATCAACAGTGCACCAGTCAACTGGTCAACTTGAATCTACTTGCTCAGATTTAATAACAACTGGTTGTCCAATTTCCCCAAACTTTATATAATCCATAATGCAAACCTAGCGTTCTAGTTTTCACTTATTTCCGTTAAAGATAATGTAAAACCTGGATTTTAGAGTCATTTCGTTCATTGTAGTACTCACCGATGACAAAATGATATCCTTATTGGATGGTACTAATCTCCAATGCTTTTGGTTTGTTGGCTTTTCACGCTATTTAAATGTGCCCTGCGAAACTACACTCCCTTCCGAATGATACGACATTTGTATATATTCCTAACTATTACCAGATGAGCTAGACATGACTTCACCAGATCAATCACAAACCACTTCTACGGTCTGAAAATACAATATAGAAAGGCTTTTAATCAAAATATACATTCTTATGCTTAAAAGAGAAACCGATACGGAAAAAGTTACCGTACAACGATGACTCATCGAAATACCAAATTATCTAACACACGATTCACTTAGTCTAACTACTGTTTACCTGTAACCAACGCGTATTGCAGCATATAACTATACGTACATTTAGTCACACAACTGACATGGTATATTTCAGACATGAAGCACGTCGACTATTATAGTGTCCTAAACAGATAGATATCAACTGTGAATGAATCGCTTAACTGTAACATTCGTTCATTTGGATTTGCAGGGATATTGTCATGACGATTCCATGTCAACAAAATTTCGAACAGAAAACGTTTCAGCTTACATTCGTACATTGTGATTACTTCGCACTCAACAATTCGCCGTAGGTGTAATGAATGAACGTTGAGTATGAATTGAACATTAATTTGAGAATCACATATTCTTTTAGTATTCATGGACTGAAATGATTCTCTAGTTTTCATCATCTTTTTCTCTGTATCCCATTTGGCCCAACTCATGCCATATTACGTTATGACAATTTTTTCTACTTAAAAGACATACTGGATTGTGAGTTCAGTTTTATATATAATAATATTTGTCAGAACAGAATAAAGACGTATATTGCGAGATGTTGACATTTCGATTTACCCTCATCAGTCGCCAACATAAAACTAACAAATTTTACGCAAACTGCATATAGCGACAACAATTGAACAGAACAACCACATAGTTATAACCTTTTACCCGCTAGTAAGGCAACTAGCTTCACGACAAGGAGATTAATTGCATCAACGCCTTTTGTTCAAACAAAACTGGCTGATGTTGTTTGATTAGCATTGCCTCAATAATCGTTAACAGTTTCCGGTTGCCATTAACTCACAATATCTTGAACGATTTAAAAGGATCAATCAGGTGACCGGTTACTATGATGTATTTGGTTATCGATGACGTCGGGTTCTTCCAGCATGTTACAGTCAGCAAGTCGTTTATGATATTCCAGTTAGTAACCACTTGAAACAGTGTTCCGCCATACGTTGATATGAGTGCCGATCTGACATACCTATGCAGGCCCCCATTGGTTAACAGGACGCACAATCGGGTAGCTGAGTAGATGCGTTGCAATGCCGACGTCAGTTTGTGACTAATGTTGTTGATCAGGTGATCACACTTGGATTGGATTTGCAGAAATATGTTCTTTTTCTCCTAATTACTATTTACCACTTTCTTTCTACTGTGAATATTCGCAAACTTTTCATGATAACCGTTATCCACCATCAGCGTCTCCATACTAAACTCTTCTTTTTCCTCCAGCCGATCTGCAGTGAAACTCATTCTGACTCTGTGGAATAACGTTTTCACTAGCCCTTGTTTATAAGTGCGAAATTGGAGGACTGTAAATATTATCCGCTTCATGTTGACTTTCTATAAACAGGTCACTGCAATATACACACTTGATGTCTAGTTGTAGGAATGTCTGGGAAGAACAACCAATTGTGAAACTTCATTCCACAAGATGCAGTGCGGTTTGGGTGGGTGGAGTTCAAATAGTTATAGATGGAAGTAAAACCACATTCATCGGTGAAAATCAACATGTCACCCACGTAACGTTTGTAGACCAAGATCTTCGAAATCCTTTCTTGAAATTGCCTTCCAAGTCGTGGAATTGTCTGCAATATTAGCGCGTGACATGTCAAAACTATGTGGTTGGTTCGTTCAAATGTTGTCGCTATGTGTAGTTTGCAGAAATTTGCTGGTTTTACATTGGAAATCCTAGCACTTCGCGATATATGTCTTCTCTTCGTTTTGACTAAATGGATAAAAGGAACTCAGTGTTTCTAGTAAAATTTGTTTTGGTTCCACGCTCCCCACACAGAGACAAATATATCAGACCAGTATTTTAATGTGTACCATGCTGAAAGATTAAACAGCACTGAGCGCTTACTACAAAACAAAAGATTACAAATTAAATAGGCTGTACGGAAATTGGGATGGTCAAAAGTGAAAACATAACTGTGAATCGAAATGTATAGCATGCAAGCTCAATAGGCAATTTCACTGTCTTACGAAGGGACTCTCATTCACTTAAACAGGACCGACGTTTTAATATTCGTTTTCGTACTTCTTCTGACTAATCGATGCCATTTTTATCATAATGCTGCCAGCGAGAAAGGTGAACTGATGCTGAGTCACGGATCAGCTGTGCGCCGTACATGAGTTCGCGATCGTGTTCATGGTCTTTCTAGTACCATCCTGCCTGATCAATTTCGAACATGTCACACGTACTTTGTGACTTCACCTACCCATTTCACTGACACGGTACTGTTGTTCGTCTGAGGCGCTATCATTTGAGTAAAACGCTTTGGGTTGTTACAGTGGCTTTCATTAAAGTCAGAGGTAAGTGAAGCGAAAGTCTAAAAGAGAGGGATTTCTTATAATTTTCCAACAGCTTCGGAAGGTAGATGTCCACACAATAGTCCGTCATGCATTTGAGGAAATAAATGGACGAATTATCATTTTGAAACTCGTTTAAAGCGCTTCTTGGATAATCTTTGTTGGGAATGGGTTAATGGAAGCATTCAATTAAGCAAGGTTTCCATAATGAAAGTGTTAATTGGATGATTCTACCTTCATATGGTCCCCATAGAGTTGAGTTAGTTTGAAGAAATCTGCCTGGTCAGCTATCATATTGAACTAAACAGCCCAGAATGAGTTGAATGTGTTTTGTCGAATCGATGGCTGTTAGTAGAAACTCTAGGTACTTATTCACGAAACAGTCATCGATGTAAAATGTATGCTTCCATGAGGCGCAGTCATCACTTTACCTATGACGGTAAATGCTGCAAAGGTTCTAGAACTATTCAGTATCCTCATTCACAGCCAAGGCATAGTGTAAGACTTGGAAGGATAAAAGCTGTTTTCTAATAAAATACTTGGAATGTAACATGCCACACACCTTACGATCGCATTAATCTGTTATTTGTATGCTGCTTAGCGAGGCTCACTTATTAGCAACACGTCGATTTATTTGTTCTCACTGAGCGTTCATCTTGCCATTGTTGGCGTACACAATCCTAGTAAGTTGGTGTGAGAATAATCTAGTTTACATGGAATGGCCTGCAAAACCATCCTGTATATGTCTTTCAACCGACGGCGTGTTGTTGCGTAAGATCTGATAAGTTATTAGGAAGATTATGACTACTTCAACTAAACTACGTGCAAGGCGTTTTTACCAAATACGTTTGCATCATACTGAACATACTAGCAAGAGATGGTCATTAAATAATGCAAACCAAACAACGGTGACACCTATTACGAATGGTCAGTGAATGGCACTATCGTATGCTTCATCTATGCTCTTAGTTCCATGTTTGGTTAATCCAATGTGATCTGTTACCTTCTGTTCTTATTTGCGCAAGGCAATCTGATGGGAAAGTAATCGTACACACTTATTGTGCACTATGGTTAAACTGGTATTACGAGTGTCTTAGTATGAGATAATGTGATTCAATTTTGTAGTTCAAAATACTCGATAATCAGAGGACGGACTGGTATGATCTCAAAGTTGCACATAGAGTGGAATAGTAAACCGGAATGCATGTAAGAGTTTCTCGTGAGTGCTCCACTTTTTCAAAACTCTCATGTATCATATTGGAAAGTCGGCACTTTGGAATTTTAATCAATCTCCGCTTAACCAAAATAAAATTACAATGTTGGCATCCATCTTTTTAACGAAATACCGAAGTGAATTCAACAGTGACGAAACGAAAAACGGAACATTATTTTGTGAGCTAAGATTTCGTTCGGATCATACTAATTGTGATTTGCATTATGCGGTGAATCAACTTAATAAACTTGATGTGCTGCTGTACATTCCGAAGCTCGGTGTTATTAATAGCAGATGGGTCCAAATACCATATAAAACTTCCTAGCTGGGAATTGTTGCATGTAATTAAAATTATACTTGTCATTCATGTGACAGATTTTGAGAGCAATATCGCAGGTAATTGAACCTTTATTTTTCCGCTTTGAAACATTCGTGCAACACAACATGTATATTTGGCAGTTGTTAAATAAGCTGAGTTAATTTATAGTGGTGGCCCGGTTGTTCCGTCGCATCACGTTCTATACTGCTAAGGCAATCTGAACCAGGTTCCTTCAGCCCGTATTATGTGACCAAAAGTGGTTTTTCATACTCCGCGTCTACTATGACTATAAATCCACCGGATCGACGCCCAGACGGCGCTGTCAAACCAATAGACGAGTGCGACGCAACAGACCAACCAAGTCGCCGTCAATTGACAGACTGGTGACTTAGTTTCACTGCGACAGGCCCGATCGATATCTCGAAATAACTGTATTAACTCCTTATACAATTGTGCTGATCTGAGAATGAATCACCCGAAGCGTACGTATGTATGCCTGTATGTGCTCATTCTCATTATCGTAATGGGCACATTTGGAACGCAATTTGGATTAAGCGAACTCTGATTATGTAATAACTGGCGGGAATAAACGTAATGATGATACTTTTAAGCAAACGAGACATTACTTATGCATGTAAATGCAAACTGCAATACAAAACTAGGACTGAATTTGTAGTTGCAGTGCGATCGTTTTTCCCAACATTCTAGCGATTTGCATGAATATGAAGCAGTCTTCTGAAGTATATTGTTTATACTAAGCATTTCATCGTTTACATTTACTGTTGGAAAGATCTGTTCAGCACTGTCAAAATTATAACAACATCGGTTCGCGGAACAAAGATCGTGTATCGTTGAACATACGGTTAATATATTTTTATTGTTGCGTTGAAGTTTCGGAGTACAAACCTTCATATAATCAACAACCCTCGTAAATTTTGCACATATACTAATTTAAATAAAATTACGAAAAAGGTAGTGTAACGAACAAGCCCGTTTTCATATTGCATTATCAGTATACCGAACGTATGTGACGGGTAAGATGTCTACAGTAAATAATGTCTATTATTGGCAACTCATTAGAAGAACATATTCACCTTAAGGTTTATATAGGACCTTGGTATGCCATGTTATCCTAGCAAAACACAACTGTACATATATAAAGCAGCAGTTTCCACACCTTCATAACCAAAATAAACGGGGTATTTGGAAATCGGAAACTTGCTGTTTTGCATGCCAAAAAAACACATTGTGAAATGAATGCTAGGCGTTGTCATATCACACTGTGCCTGGGGAATTCATGATGGACGTTGACAGGTGCATTAATAAACAGTACGTAGTGTAGATCACAATTTTGTTCATGCCCATTTATTTAGTGTGTATTGGCCGAGCCACCCCTTTTTTATATCCCGTGCACGCAATTCCCCACGAGATACAATGCAATGGACGTATTTGTTGACAATCGATCAGTTACCGATTAGCCATAGTGAAGCAAATCAGCTATATGTTCGTTCACTGACGTGATGAGCTTCATTCAGCGTTTGACCGATTGATTGGGTAGTTGAATTAATTTTGAGATTACTCAAGTGTTTCGTTAATATGTGTAAGATCTCATTTATTGAATCTACTGGTTACCATTATCTTTTAGAACTTAATTCGCGCATATATCGTAAGTTTACATTCACTTACTTCTTGACTAAAGACAGTGGAGTATGATGCATGCCCTCGCAAATAATCTCGCATGATAATTTTTGCTATGTTTAACTGGTTCACACAATTTCCAATCGGGCAGATAGTGATATACACAGTCACTAACACTTGTGAAAATCTACGTAAAATTACGTCGTGTGTTAACTGATGGAAATTTGATGATAACTGAAGTCCGACAAGGTGGACGGTTCAAGATGAATGCGATACTTGAACAGGATTATTGTGACATTGAGTGAGATAGTCGAATAGCAATTGTTTCTGTCGTGGTCAGTGTTCTTTTTTAATCTGTTCACAACAGTCGTGGTAAAATGCTGGTTGTAGGAACTGATACCAGATACTTTCGTCGTTCCGATTCGTCATTTGTCAGTATTCATTTTTAGTCTGGTTGGACCATTGGACAGCATTTTGACCTGATCCATTTTCCACCTGCCTAGTGACGGTGGATATAGTTCATCCGGAATGCTTATCTTTCATTCAACAAGCAAGAAAATAACAGTCTATCAGGCTGAGACGTCCATGTTTGTCTACAACGTTCCGGACAACCAGGCAAAGTCTGATGATTCGTGTCATTACCCTAACACTACCCAAACAAACGCACATCGCAGTGTGTTGTCGTCCACCGCTAGCTTCTAGTAGTCAGAGTTCCATTTTCTTTGACAGTCTGCTAATCATTCACAAATGACACAAGCCCCCACCAATTTACCAAGTCAATACCTGCGGTTTCCATATTTAGCCAATTCTAACAATCTTTAGTCAATTTTTAACTTACCAATGGGATCTCGAAATCAAGTAATGGGTTGGTGATCCTCAGGATGAAATTGTGAGAGTAATACGACAGTAGTTCACCCGTTATTTTCCGTTATTGTGTTCCTATTTGCAGGTATTGCCCGAATGTTTATGTCACGTATGTTTTATTTAAGATACTTTTTGAAATGATCTTTTGTCAAGTTGAATATCACACGTAATATGTGTAAATTGTTTTCATACGAACGTGAGCGTAATACTAACAGGTTTATCACTAGTTCAGATGACACACAAAATGCTTCGGTAGAAAACTGT
This sequence comes from Paragonimus skrjabini miyazakii, assembly GCA_014338405.1. Classification (NCBI taxonomy): domain Eukaryota; kingdom Metazoa; phylum Platyhelminthes; class Trematoda; order Plagiorchiida; family Troglotrematidae; genus Paragonimus; species Paragonimus skrjabini miyazakii. The sequence continues at coordinate 101,210 of JTDE01002521.1, forward strand.
TGGGAATTAGATCCATAATCGATAGACGTTGTTCAGTATTGTTTAGTCTGTTTCAGGAATAAAATGCATCGTATGCACAATGTTAGATAGATGACAAATAAATTTCTCCTGTTTCAGATACAAAGTGCATATTTAACGGTAAGTCAGTGAACAATGAATGGAAGTGAAGCAGACAATATTGTAGTGAATTACGTGGTTTGATTTTGGTTAACTAATGGTTGATTTTTATGATCTGGTTTGATAAAGATAACGTTGGAAAAACAAAAGGTACGAATTACATGGCGATTTAAATGTGTACAATATTCGATATAACATTATTAAGTTTTCCTTATAAATTATAAAACACGGATTTTATCAACATTCCACTGAGTTGAATGAAAGTTAGTGAAGTGAACAAAATTCGGAACGAAATAAAGTTGTCAATATATTTTTGAAAATATGCCTCGTACACTCTAGTTGCATCAAGTAACAAATTTAGTGTACAGTGAAAGACCAAACGATTAATTGTGTTGTTTGATAATATTTTTGTTTCCAGTAGTACAATTGTGTAAGTTTGACAAATCCAATTAGTTTAACAGTCACATTGGGTTAACTCTGAGGAAGGTTGGTGTAAACTGCTGGTGCCGTGCAACTCTCTAACCGTGAATAAGTACGTTCTCATAAGGACAAGTTCAGTATTTTATGCTAATTATCATTCAACTTATTCAAAATTATCCGTCATTTTGCTTCACAGTCCTTGCTATGCGCACTATTTGAACTCCAACCATACTTCCATGAAACGGTCGTGTTGATCACCGTGCCACTCAAATAAGACAAAACTACAGTATTGATTGTGAACACACAGTCCTATTCGCAGTCGAATTTATTGTTTCCATCCATAAAGTCCTAAAGGAATAGTCTACACGGTTGAGAGAGAACCAAAAGTTATTGAGTGGTTTATTGAATAGTTCTTTAGGAAAAGTCAGTCCTGTCATTTAACGTCTGTAATAGTACAAGCGAACCGCGTTATTACCACAGTGTAAAGCTCTAGCCTTTGGGAGAATTCATTTTTGAGTGGTATGATTGCATTAACCTGTCTCGTCTACATTATATGACAGCTGAAATAAAATTTTCCTGAGGTGAGTAGTTTCCAAGTAGCTCAGCATAGTGAACTTTCCTGCATGTTTTATTACTACGTTAGATGTACGTCAAAGGATTTAATGATTTATCCGTCGTACACCACAACTTCTGGGTTGATGATAAGCGAATGACCATAGGACAACTATTAGCAATAAAATCCTAAATTTCAATGGATGCCACTCGATATACTAGTTGAAGACAACAAATACCCTTTCAATCACCCCGGATATGTTTGTTCAGCAGTGGTGCGTTTATTCTGTATTTACTCAACGCAGATGGAATGTCATTTGTGTGGGTTGTTTCAAAACGTATAGCAGTTAGCAGCTATTACAATATATGTTTATTGATAATTCTCGCTGGATACAGTCAAGACAGAATTTCATTACTCTGTCCATATTAAAATGTAACTGGCTCCACAAACAACCTCAGATTTGTCCTAAGCAGATATCCATAAACCGCTCTAGACCATTTGATTGGAAGAACGTGTATTTCATTCTAATGGGCAGTACAAACTGACGAGGCTACTTTGAAACCTTGTTCAGAGTTCAAACTGCATAAAAGCGACTACAATTTTTATAAATCAATAAGTTAGTGACTGCGTACAATGATGTAGTAATTCGGTTACGTTCAAAAAGATACCTCACAACGCCGTCCTTCTTGGAACTAAGCTGTATCAAGGCATTACAAAACCATCATCATCAATAGTATGAAATGTGAGCATGTAACAGCAAACGAAATAGTGGGGCAAGCATTGAAGAGATCATATACATATATATATATATATAGCTAGAGTACTTTACAACATCCTTTAGCATTCGGTGTTGTAACCCAATCCATAACCATGGCCTTGTTGGGAGAGCGAGTAGATGAAATACATGTAACAT
>JTDE01002522.1:0-15062 GCA_014338405.1 Paragonimus skrjabini miyazakii
AAAGTGGGAGTTGAAGTGTCCCGGTCTTGAAGCAACACTTTGCACTTTGAAGGTGCAAAGCGCATTCCATACAAACCAGCCCGGTCGCTCAGCCTGTCCAGCATGGTCTGCATGTTTTCGGCAGAGGGGCTAGGTAAGACAGTGTCGTCCGCGTACTCCAGATCGGTCAATCTGGCGCCAGGAAGAAGTTTAACACCAAGCCTGCTGGACTCCCGAAGCGCACCCTCCAGAATGTCGTCCATGACAAAGTTGAACAGGAAGGAGGAAATTGGACACCCCTGACGAACACCACTAGAAGTGATGAACATCCGAGACAGTTGTCCATAAACTTTCGCCCTGCTCGTGGAGTGAGCATACAGTGATCTCAAGTGATTCATTTATTTCAGAGAACGTTACGAGCAACCGAATCGAAGGCGACTTTTAAGTCTAAAAACACCACGACTATCGGCTTTCTGTGATAGTGCCGATGTTCCAAGATCCGTTGCAAGGTAAAAATATGATCAACGCACACCGGCCGGATCGGAACCCTGCCAGTTCTTCGCGTACCCGACTTTATCTGGGCTTAGTGAGCCGACGTAAAATGAGACTAGTGAGTAACTTGGACGCAACAGACACCAAACTGATGCCTCTGTGGTTGTCACGAAGACTTCGGCCCCCTTTTTGTAAACTGGAATGACTGTTGATTGGCACCAATCACGAGTCACCTCTTCAGTCTCACAAATCGTCTGGAGGAGTTTTGCATGTTCTGATATGAACCTGTCGCCACCATCCATGAAAAGCGAGGGGGAGAGGAGTTCTGGTCCAGTGGCCTTATTTCACATCAACAACCTGAGCCCTAGGACCAGTCCTGCTTCCGACCGAGGGACGACTGGAGCGTAATAACTAACCATTCGGGTCCCGTCGTCTACATGATCTGGTTGAGGCCAGCTGAACTGTTCTTCAAAATGTTCCGCCCATCTGTCAAGTCGGCGCGATTGACTAGGTAATAAGTGAACCATCTTTTTCACATATGGTCTCAATTACACCGACTCGACGGCCAGTACAACCACGATTCATAGAAAAATCCTTTTGCTATTCCCAGATAAAAAGGCCCTTTAAATCTCATTCGATTGTTTGACCATGTATTGCTCACGGTCTTTGCGCAAGCTTTTAGTCAGCTTGTGTTTAAGTTCTCGACGGTCGTCATCATACTCGAAACTAGGTGGGATCGAGCGACGCTCGTTCATGAGGTTTATCGACGTGACGGAACTCCATTTCTGTTGCAACTGAACAACGCCTTCGGAACATGCCTGCTCACAGCACGCCTTCATAGTTTCGGCGATTTGTTCCCAGTGTTCGTCAGGATCCTTCATCTGACTCGAACTGGTCAACTCCTTCACCAACGCCTTCTGGTAATCGTTCTTTACATCCCAATCACTCGAATGCCAGTTAAGCACCTTGCATTTACGAGCGTAGGTCCTCTGGGTTAATGACAAAACGAAACGGGCACGCACAACAGCATGGTCCGAGTCCAGGTGGTTGCTCCAAAAAGCATGACAATCCTTAACAGATTGTCGCCACCTGTAACTAACTTCTAAATGGTCCGACTCTGTTCACGACTGAGACGTACACCTAGGTCTCCAAGTAACACAGTGCTTCTTCCTGTGTTGGAATGCGGTGCTCGAACTATAGGGACCATAGGATGCGCACAGCTGCAGCAGTCTTTCGCCATTATCTGTGCGTTGTGCCCGGATACCGAAAACTTACCTCTCAGCCGCTTCTCATCTGGAGAAAGACGACCAAGCTGAGCATTGAAATCGCCCGCTAGTTTGATGGTGCCTCAGAAGGTCAACGAGGGCGTCACAGAACGCATCCTTGGTAGCATTCGAACAGCTGTCCGTCGGAGCGTACGCCGATATAATGAATACACAAAGCATTTCTGATTTGCGTCGGTAGACTTTCATCGATGTATTGAGTATGACAGCGCACATGTTATTGTTCACCGGGATTCAGTCGAGCAAGCATTGCTCCGCTCTGGAACTCAGTATGATTCCCACCCCAGCTTGACAGCAAGATTCGGCTTCGGCACCACCAGAAACTTCGAGACAGAAGCGCTTGGATCGACAGTTATCTAGAGGTGAGCTCAAATGGATAACTGTGCTAGAATCGTAGACTCGCACCTCTGACACACAGCATACATCAAGCTCCAGACTTGAGAGAGTACTAGCCAGAGCAGCTTGCTGACCGACTTGTCGGAGAATGCGGACATTGAAGGCGCCAATGTTTACCAGTTGTCTTGGCTTCAGAAAACAACTATCGCCCGAAGGCATATGGAAGGCAGAAGGAATAGGGGGTAGAACAGTAGGAGAAATTCGTGATCGCCTAGTAATGTCGCTGTCGCGGGAACGAATAATTCTGATGCTTCCCGGTCGTTTATACCGCCGAAGGGGGTTGACTTGAGGGACCCCACCCCGAGTCTCTGACTCGAAAGTCTGACCTGTGAGACAACAGGATACAGGGTTTTCTTGGGAACCCTACCTGGAGCCAATGACTCAAGAGTCTGACTCACTTGGCAGTGAGGAGCTTGCCAAGCCCGAAGGCGCAGCGAATAATACATTGATGTCTCATTCTGAACACTACTGCGCGCAGTGGATGTACTCGAAGCTACACCAGGCTTTTGGGAGATACCAAATGTTTTTCGACCGTATTGGATAGTACACCGGCGGTCACGGCCAACCGTTGGGCGATCGGAGTGCTCTTTGTTTCAGAGTATCTTTTCTAACCCCCTTCTTCCTGATACGGAAGACAGCAGTGCCGCAACTATGAAAATAGTTCTGCTGTATGCCCACAGGATCGAGCCTCACTACCTAAGCACTCCTACGCGGTCAGCAGTGCGACATACAATCCTATGAGTGTAACTGCTTTTCGTCTGACTGCTCCCCTTTGGTCTGTCTGACAAGGTTGCACCTGGAAGGACCGGAGTCCTAGTCAGCATAGCCCACCGGATCAAAACTGTACACAAGCTCGACCACCTCGCCAAGGTAGCAGTATAGGTCCGGAGTATGACTAAGTACGATCGGTCCCATTTCTGTGACTGGAAATAATAAAAGACGTTAAAATACATTTAAAACTTTGAGTTAGGAGGGCTGGTTTCTAAAAGCAAAATTTCATATTACAATCCATTCCATTAATTCTTCGACTTTGTTCCGTTAGAGAGACTATACAGTCCATTCTACTGGGTTTCTTCGTCTCAATCCAATCGGCTTTTCAACAAACTGTATGTGCATTGTTTACAGTGGATTGATGGATTCAGTGGCACCCAGACATTTAAGTACATCTTCATCGTGTTTCCCATATTTCTTTTTTTTATACAATCTGCTTCATTTGCAAATAATTGCGTTTCGTTTGGACACTCGATCGTTACGAGACAATTTCTCAGCAGGCTGGATCATCCAACAAGCCGAATACAACAGATTGACGGTTCAGTTACTAGGTGGCGGTTTGACAACTCAATGAGTATCATACACTGATAAGTTGCTGAGGATTTGAGTTGAACATCGCTAATATTTGTTAGTGGCTTCTGCATTGACGTGAACTTCTCAGCTAATTTTTTTGAAAGGAAACACCTGGTTCGAAGTTCGTCCTCGTTAGACCACTTAAACAGCGCACATACTTATAACAACCCACGGTTTTACGCAGATCTATTGTCTTGCGAGGCAACCTACTTAAGCACCACCTGTTTATATCACATGAGATATAGGCTAGTTATGCTGTGTAAATGCCCCGATACGGTTGCACTTAATTAAGACCCAATTTTCAGGAGTGTTTGATTTGACAACAAACTCTCTGACTACTTACAAGTAACACAAACATTTAGTATGAGGCCTGTTCGTAATTGTCAGAAGCGTCAACATTATAAATTATCCGATATGAGACCAACTCTCTTCAGCTTGATTCGAACGACCAGAAATAGCGTAAGGAACAGAGGGTTTCGAACAAGTAGGCAAGAATATTCGAAGATTTTCCTGTTTTTATAGTCTGCCAATAATATAGCCTACTATTTGACTCATGTGACGGATGAACTTTTCAAGCTATGATATTTAGGTTCATTTTGCAAAGTTTCATTATCATCTGTCTTAGTCTCCTTTGCTCTCATATCTTCGGTACTCGTGACATTGAGGTAGCTGTTGTCGTCTGTTAGACCAGAGTATAATTTTGACAATTAAGTGATCAGTACAGAAGACGGCCTGCAGTAAAAACCATTCCCTCCAAACGGTGACCGTTATAATCCGGGGACTGTTGTGTTTGCATCAGTTACTGTGTGGAATAAAACATCCAGAAACCTACAACAGTTATTTCTAGGTTAATAAAATGAGGCGGTCTCCAAAAAATCAGAATTTAGACACGAGTCAAACCTATTACATCTTGCTTACGAATCTGTTGCAGAGCGATACACCAGAATACATAAAATCATTGATAAGCAGCCATTGTATGACAACATAATGTGCTAACCTGTGAGCTGGTAAAGTGGTGTTATTCTTTCCTTCAGAAAATGTAGTTGATTTAAATGATCTACTGCAACCAGCCAAGTCGCCGAAGTATATTGTTAAAATTTGTTAGTCACCGACAGACAATATAGAACAAAGATAGGAGTGAACGCGTGTAATTATGCAACTTCACAGCATCTACTGCAAAATAACGATATATACCTTGTTCGTTCTCTGACTGTGCTGCAGACGTTATCATAATTGACCGCTGTGTGTGATCTCTCACACTAAATGGAGGTTGTACAAACTGTTCCAACGTGCCGTAGCGAACAGTCAGCTGGTTATACTATATTATGCTATACTGAGGCGTTAATCACACGTCTTTCTCATTGCGCCGTCCTATGATTTATAGGGCCGTATCATTCGGAAGTATATTTCCATCAATTTAGAACATTTTTTCACTTCTTGACAACGTTTTCTTTTCCGATGAAAAACTATGAGTCAAGAGATTGTGAATAAGACCGTGTTAAAAGTCCATCATTTGATACTGAATGACTTAGGAGAAAAAGCCCGGTTACTTATACAAAAATATTCAAACAAAATGGTTCAGTACCAAGCAATGGTAATGCATAGTTTCTAGGGTTCATTACGATCTCAGCAACCTCAACTGTGTGGTTCATGAATAGCGTGCACTTATTGCGTAACAAATATTGGCAGCTTACACTGCTAACAAATAATCTAACATTGATTTTCACGCGAACGAATATGCCATTTTTTGTGTGTACACGACACAAAACCGTAGTCAATTGCATAGTCAATTACAAATATCATCAGTTGAACCATTCGACTTCACTGACCCACTGTGTAGCTAAACAGATCTTCTTTCTACACAATTGCTCAAGTACACAGTGTTCTCACTAGTACGCTACGTGAAATAGCTCTGATGAAAAAATCTGAAAACTTACTTTATTTAAATATGTAAGTTGATGGATCAAATATTTTTGTTTCTTGCATGTGTGATAAAGAATGCATGCTCGATTCAAGATAAATGATCACACTCACTTCGACCTCGACTTAAACCCAACACCCCAAAAGCTAAAAGATCTTTTACGTCATTCATTTTTACTAGATTCCCAACTTGTTATACGTAGTGTAACGCAGTTCAACGGTGAATAACATGTGTTGGCAGTATTTCAATTCATAAAAAAATGTCTGACACCATTACTCCCTGGACAGGATCAATGCAGTGTCCAGAATTCATCAGTTGTGCACACCCTCGCTTTGGTTAGACACTAAACTCTGATCCCCCGACATGTGATTACAGTATGTTGAACATATACTCAATAGGATTAAACCCTGTCATATAACTGTCTAGTGGCATAAAATTATGAGTAGTGGTCAGGTTATGGATTGCTTTCATTGAAGATTTCGACACCATTAGTTCGCCTTCATAAACCCTCCATTCGGGAACTCCGTTGCGTTGAAATACGAAATTTCACTGAACCTGCTGGGCACTGTTTTCCATTGGTAGGCCAAAGGTAATGTTTTCTGTCCTAGGTCTGTTGCGAGCAAGGAAGTACGTAGCCGATAAATTCCGACCAGACTAAGTCATATGTCAATTTCTGCAGTGAACAAACTCAAAACCCTTTCTGCAAGTCAAGCACTTTTTTAAGATGTGAGTGGCATACAACTTGAAGGATTGATAGTTTCCGAATTACTGACCAATAGGATGATAACTGACTAACCGGATCGACTAGGAGATGGATAGTGATTAGTCAAAGCCCATAACTACAGTCCAGTTTTTGACAAACAAACGATAGATGAATAGCTGTGAAACGTTTACAGCAATGAGGCAATCTTACGAAATCTGATGTCACCTACTTTGCTGATGAGTATCTTATTACGTAGCTGGAGTTATACGCGTCTTTACTGTCCGCACATAAATCAGAATGGTGCTAAATCGTGTGAAAAAGAGGACGTATTCAGTGAAATTTTGAATTCCTTTTTCTACTTATAAAAGGTTATCCTAATTTTGCTTGTATGTGTCAATCTTAAAGGGCGTTATATTTTTACAAAGTCGTCCACTGGACACGATCGCTTCCGTTTGTATTTAGGGCAACGTTTGTTTAGGGTATGACAGAACAGTTAGGTTGTATAAAACTCTTCACTTTTTAGGTCTAGGTTACATATGTTATATAGCTAACACTTAGACACCCTGATAAAGCAGGAATTGCAATGTTCAGTAGCCCAGTTTACATGTGGTGGTGTATCTGACCAGAAATGTATTTTCGGTTCTATTTTTGTGTGAATTCAAGTGCAACCATCGTGGTTTACTTCTAACGTGGAAAACTCATCCGCTTAAGGAGAATCTATGTAAAAAAAACGGAAAAATACCACACAATACTGGAGATTTATGCAGCATAAATGATTAGCTGCTCGACCAGACTGAATATTTATACAAGAAAACCAAACGCGTTCACGGCGCATCAAACTTTCGATTAGGAGGTTCACAGTATCCAAATATACCGTGTGTTATGACTTAACAGAAAGGAACCCATTAAACGTTGCCGTAACTGTAACAAACCAGTGCCGTTCCACTGTCAACATTGCTGGCTGAGTAGGAAGATACAACATGACTTGTAGTGAAAGAACATACATATCGATGACAGAAACAGTTAGACTCGTAAATTCTGATGAATTAAGCTTTATCAAATGCCATATTTATTTTATAAATCAGTATGTTTTCATATGGTTATTCTTGTTCTAAAACTACTGCATAATTCGTTTTTAAATAAATCGTGTTTAAAAATCAATATAGGAACTTTCGGACCCGTGGTGTATCGATTCAAGCAGACAAATCGTGGAGACTGTGTTTTCTAATCGGACACACGAACGATTATTCATATGTTCATTGTGCGGAAATTGAGTACTGGTGACAACTCAGTAGACTGGCATTCCACCAATGATTCTGGTTGGTTATGTGAATACTAAGAGCACCACACAACTAAAAGTTAGCCGTTGAGTATTTTGGCAACGTCAAACCACACGCATGCTTGAATTCCTCACGTGTACTTTGAAAACCACATCCGTTGAAGTCATTATATTTACGATCTAACTATCTAATAAAACGCTGTCACAGTTTAACGTTTCTGTCTTCTGATAGTGAAATTTTGAAAATGGATTCTGTTGGGCTTTATTAAAGTAATCTGACTGCAAGTGGTAGATCAGAAACAGTCTGACTATCATAGTGTAAACATAGGAATGAAGAAAGGTTCGTATCCATGCAATCAAACAAAATTTACTACAACTGTATTCTTACACCGCTCCGACTCTTGTGCCCAGTCACATAAGCGGTATGACAATCTGTGAACTTAAAGAATGAGATGGAAGCTGGCTTAACGAATATCATGCAGTGATATCCAAGGATACACTTTTACACTGTGTTCTATTCTGCTAATTTTACTGAAAATATTCGAACCACTATTTATGTTCCGTTATCTGTCATTTAGCTAACAACTGGTACTGATGAGCTGCTTGTATAACTATCAGACCGCCTGTCAAATTGATTCACAGTCCAAGTGGTGAAAGATTATGCAACTGAATCCAAATACAATATAAAGATTTCTGTACTTGAGGTGATTTTATGCCTTAACCATATCTTCCCGACGCACTGATCGGCGTGAGTGATGTGCGTTCATATTTAGTCCCAGCTGTCAGACAGTGTTTGAATATCATATCACCTTGTGTCAACGGAAACCGTTCCTTCTTCAACTGGTTGTAGTGTTTGTCGCTTTTTGTTGTCGCAGTTGCCTCACTCAGTTAACTCCACAACGTTCACTGTGAGCGTTTTCAATCAAGGTAAACCCACGCTGCTTACATTTCACATAAACATCATCCGATTAGTGGAGTAACTAGTCATAACCATAACAATCAACAAAGTCACTTATGGTCCATTTCACTTTCGTTGAGCTGTTTCAATTAGCATACAATATTCCTGGGTTGCATTTTCAATTTCGAAATGTATATCAATCAGATAAGTCCTGTGATACGAAACTGTGTAGGCAATGAAAACAACGGAGTGCGGTCTTGAACCACATTGGCAAACGCAGAAAATTGGCGCCGTAGTGTCTGTTCAAGCTCATTTTGATGCAATGGCATTAGAGCTAATACAAATCCAGTATTGCACACCACGATGAACTGATACAGAGCTGCACAAATTTAGTACTTATTTCAGTACTGTGTGCAGTAGCGGATATCCGTTTCGTGTTGTAAACATGAGTTAGCAGTGATATGTTTGGTTGATAAACATATTGTAAAAACTAGTAAAGTTTTGCATCAAATGATGTTTTGTTTTTCAGCATTGTTATCGTCATTCGTGACAGTCGTATTAGTAAAGCTTTTGCTAGTCTACTTTTGGGCTGGCGTTATGTGACTTTAATGCTTCAGAAAATCGAGAGTCACTGAGAGGATGTTTGAAACTGTGTGATTGTGTCAAACGCGGGAACTAACATTTACACCTCAGCTTCCAACGATACTGGTTTGGCAAGGCACTATGAACAGGCACTATAGGCTAATCGGAAAATTTTTACTCATGTACAAATGTCTCGGGTCAACTATGATTCTGAATAAGACCCACGTTCATAATGAGTCAAACTGACTACGTTACACAAATCACTAATAACGACGGTACTCTTATTTTGTCGGAGGAACGTTTTTCTAGACGCAACAATCCTATCAGTCTGTTCAACGATACTGGGTTTACCGAACACAACGGACAGATTGAGATTTATTTATATTATAATTCACAAAATAAGTCAGAGTATACATCGTTTACAGCAAAAACCATTCGAAGGAAGTTCATTCTAACCCTGCCAGTTAGTGTCTTGTACAACACTGGTGACAAATTACCCACTTCAATCATCTGGCTGTAGGATAAAAGTTGATAATCCCCATCAGCTTTGTGCTAAAACGATTATGCAGATGTGACCAAAAGATAAGGTTTATCAATTCAATGGCCTACGGAACTACCTTAGCAGACTATGGAGGAAAATAATCAGTGGGAACCACATAGAGACTAATAGGTACTGGGATAATAAAAACCACACAGCTATTAACGGTTCAACTAAACTGTAATTGCATTATCATCTTTTACTTAATAGAAAACAATTTACTCCACACATGTACTGTTTAACTGAAGAAAACGGGTATCGTTATCGAACTGTTTTGAAATTTGTTGTCCCTCTCGTCTAGTGGAAAACATCAGTGTGCGTAACCGTTGAGAAATATTCCATCAGTTGTTTCAGAAGTTCATTACATATGATATTAAAAGCGTACTGTCTAGACTACAAGTAACATACTTTCTGGAAAATGCCCACATGTTGCTCTTGCCGAAAAAGAAGACTTTCAAAAAGCACCCGCACCCTTAAGCATAGTCTGATTGGATGGAACATAGAAACCATGAGGCACCTACGTCCATTGCATACTGCCAACCATGTGACACTATCACGTGATCGCACCTAGCACCGGTATTTTCAAAACCATGTTCGTTATGGAACTCATCTGTTTACTTGTAACAATATGTTTGTATGTTAAAACTGTAACATGTATATTTCATCCGTAAGTTCATTAGGAAGCTCTCATGATGAGAAAAAGTAAAAGAAAACATTTTTCAAACTTAAGTATGGTTTTGTTTATTCCCAAAAACATCATGGTTAGTTATTTTATGTATTAACAATCTTAGGCACAATAAAAAATTAAGCTGAATTAAGCTGAAATCAATCAAGTTATATTGTGAACAACTAGGGAAAAAGTACATCGCGTAAAATTGATGCTTGCGCCTGGTATTGATTCGCAAACCTGACTTGCCAGACGACAGACACCAACAAATTCTGTGAACAACTGCTAGGAACAATTGCTACATGACGAATCCCAAGCTACGAGCAACCGAAAGACCAAAGCAAGCTAGTTAGGACACATGAATAATTCATTATCAAGGACTCGAGGACTTTCGGAAAACAGTTTGGACGATTAAAATAGAATGGGATAATCGATTTCGTCTACCCCAAAATTATACAGTTCCATGAGGAATTCAGATAACTAACGACAACCTGTCAAAGCTTCACAGACTACTGTGCTGGCTACTTCAAAACAAGAAACCTCAAATATCGGCGGTGACTTGTAATATAAAACAGTGAACAAAAGTAAAGGTGTCAAGTTGAACTTCACCCACACTTGATTGCAGCTGTCGCATTCCCATAAACTTTCCAGTCGACCTCTTTCGAAAAGAAACACTAGACTCGAATTGCGCTCTCACAGTTGCCTCATGAACAACGTGGCCGGAGTTTTAGTCCAGACAGTGGCGGGGATATGCATTACTGACGGGTTCTAATGAGAGCGTACCTCGAATCTAGTGCTTCTTTTCGAAATGGGTCGGCTGGAAATTCCATGGGAATGCAAAAGCTGCGATCAATTGTGAGTGATCTTCAACTTGACACCAACTAACTCCCCGACTACTCATCAGTAATATAGAGGTAAAGGTCTTTCAATTCATACACACCTGTTAGAAAATTGAGGTGTAAGTATAATGTTGCACCAAAACATGATTTCGAATAAACATGCGGTGAATATCTTCAGCAACCTCAGGTACTAATGACAGGATGCAACTGGATATTCCCGAAACGGTCTGGTTAATGCTACTCAAAACTTCAGTTGCTGGTTGAATACGACCTCTCAGTTGCCCTCTGCTCACAAGGTTTTCAGCATAGGGTGGAGTAACGCTGTCCACATAATGTCATCTTTAATTTACGCCCATAGTTTAATAAAAAGTGACTTTGCTAACATACCTAAACTTCACGAACCACTTAATAACTGCCGTAACATCTTCCTTCCCACAGAAATTGCTTCACTCATAAGTTAAATCTGACCACTGCAACCTATTTGTTGTCATTCTTAGTGGTGACTAGGTCAATAACAAATTTATCCTGCTTGTTATTAACAACGAGATTGACATGCTTGATGATCTGGCCCCAAAGCTCCGCTTGACCACAGTATGTATGAAACGTTTAAATTTGGCTATTTGCACAAAACTTCTCATAGTCTCAAAGTGTTAGCAGATTTACCAATGCAAGATAAACTGTGTAGCCCTAAAAATACAATTCAGTAGGATTAATTGTCACAGCCCAATCACCGTACTCTGTCTAGTTCATCAAAGAGTCATTAAAAACTACCTCATACTATAGTGTCTTCGCTGTAGACTAAAACCGAGAAGTTTAAAAATAGAACCAAACGTCGGTTTACACTGAAACGTTTTTCATGGAACAGGAGTTAACAGTAACAAACCAGATTTTGTGTTTGTCATGTCGTCATATGGTGCAATCATACCACAAGCTTTATGAGAGAGAATCAGTTTTGTAAGTGAAGCGATCCGGCTCAAAACCTGAAGGTGAATCTTAAACTTTTCTACGACGAAGTCGCGGCGCACAAAAGATGCAGGATTAGCAGTTCCCGACTTCAAACCTATGATGGATTTACCAGTACGGACACAGAGACGGCTAACACTTTAGATAAATCACACGTAAATGTGCTTGACAACAAATTGTGAGTCACTTTGAACAAACAAGAAGCAAATAAACTGGCGTATCACAAACATCCATATCACAAGTGACATTCAAACTAGAGAACCTATTACCCCACAAAACGTTTGGTCCAACCGACATATTTTCTGGCAAGTGAAACTGGAGTACGGAGCTATGAAATTGTTACGTAGACAGATCTGCCTCACAGTTACAGTCTGTTCACAATTGATTACACTGCTTAAGTTTTGTCACGCATAAATCGTTCGATCGGCTCAAACGCGAGAGACAGCTAGCGCTACTGTATTCTCAGCCACCATCACAACAGAATCTAACAAACGGTAATAAATGACAGGAGGTTGTTTCATTGTGTTTTTATGTGTGATTTGGAGATATATTTGAAACCCAACTCCTTTTTTATTTGCGTTTATAAATCATCGAACACAAGTTTGTCCGATCAACTTGAGAATCATGAACTCACCACCACAAACCTTTTTTTTTCTCCGTAACAACCTGTGAATCCACGGAGGGTAGTTGGATCTCCGGATCACTATAGAATTTTTCTAATGAGACGTCACACGATTAGTTCATCGTCGTGTGCCATCTTGTTTACAACTTCCAATACAAGACTTGTTGACGGATAGATGACCGTTAACTGTTGACCTGAAGGTCATCTTACTTTGCTGTAAAGTTAAAATGCTTGTGAACGTTATGAAATGACTTCATATGGCTCAGTTACAAAACCTTTGGAATCCAACACCTCAATAACCCGACTTTTACTTTTCCCCGAAAGTCTGCCTGTAGGTATAATCACCCGTTAATAATACGAGTGTAATTGGAATTTTGCTTCATTTCACACGTAAGCAATTGATCCAGATCCGTTATGTGGCAGGTCACTAAGTAAAACGGAAGCCACTTCCATCACGCTGCCAGATTTGGAGCGAAACTTCGGTGTTGACGAAAAAATCGTGTGCAGCTTTACGTTAACTTACTGAAGCGGAACGCCAGTTACCACTATGGCTGATGTCAGCCTCATCTAGCTCTGATAGGCAACCATTAGCCGTATCTGACAGTTTACAAGCAAATTTGCCGGAACAAAACGTGTACTCTGAAAATTATCGCGCATAAAACCTATAGAGGTGCAATGTGTGAACAAATTGCGTAATCTTTATTCGAGAATCATAATTTCCCGTGCCCCGGCGGCTTATATCACTAATGATTATAAATTTCAGAGCTATCGCGTCATAAATGCTTTGTGGACGTTCTAATCGCATTCGTTTTAAAAACTGCCGCGGAAATTCTCAGACACAAGTGAAATATGTTTAGAATTTACAGTTATTATGATAGTGTATTTTGACAGTTGCACCTGAACACCACTCGAAACAGGTGTACCGCCAAATTTGTTAGGTCAACATTCGACGTGCAATTTGTCAGTAAACGAAACCCACGTGCTAGTTAATATTTTGGAATATCAATCCAACTAATAATTGCATGGGTTTGCCTATTCACGGGGCAGTAACTCAAGGTGAGTGGAAAACTAGGATTGTAAACAATTTGGCAGGTGAGTTTGTCCGCTACAACAGAGGTCGGATGTTGCTATTGGTCACGCATTCACAGTCATCACTTGGGAAATAAAGCGGAAAGATGACGAAAACTGGGTACTTGATCTGGACTAGGTAGACTTAAAGCTATTATGGCAAGATCCAGCAAAACCCGTAGTACTCCAGAAACGGAATGTCTTGACATCCACCATACAGTGGACACCGACAGTCATTTTAATCAACTTACATTCGTAAGCTATTAGGATCAACTTTTTTCTTTTCTACCACAGATGCAAGAAAGCATAAACAAACATTTATACAAACCAACTGTAACATTCAAAGTTCAGTTATGTCGGTTAATTAGTCCAATTTGGTCGCGATAGCTTACCAAGTCCACTTGTTTACTAATTCCATTGAGTAGCGTTCATTTCATGTATTTCCAAATTTCGACTGAAATTACCGAACTATGGCGTACCGACTAAATAAATAACTGTTCATAGAAAATGAACCGAAATCTAACCGTCAAAAAGTCTGGTAACAAGAAAATGATGGGAATTTGAGATTTATGGTTGATGTTTGGGTTGTATTGCTTCGTTTTCCTTCCAGACAGAGGAAACTATGCTTAACCATTGTAGTTTAGAAGGTAAGTTTTTCATACCACATCCGTAAAGGGAACAAGTACAATGTCGATGATGAGCAAACACTAAAATCTGGGGTGAGATATTACGGAACAGAATTGCTTTTTATAATATTTATCTACACGTTACAACAACCAACAATGAAAATGCATCTTCAGTGAACGGTTTCGAGAATTTTTACATTTTTTAGTCAAGATCCACCCGATAGGTCAAATATATTTTACCTGTAACTTAGGTGTAAAAAAAATGCTATTCAAATATATAAAAACCGTATGTAATAATCATGATGATTATCAGAAAAATGGAACGTTTTATTTGAAAAGCCATAATGATGTCACAGAAGTGAAATCTGATATGACCGATAGAAATGTTAGTGGCCGTAAAATGTGTAGTATATATCTGCCAGGCGTAAAATCGATTGTGCAGTCGTGCGTCGTTTGTGCTTGAATTACTGCACATGCGTTAAAAATGGTTAGCGATGAAATGCATTTGATAAGTTGCCACTATTTTGCTATATTAGGAAATTGATTGATCATACAGGACAATTTAAACAAGGTTTTACGTTACAGCATTTTAAATGTGCAACTTGTAGTTGAGTGGAAGCTTACGATGAGAAATCGGTTTCCTGATGTTTGGAAAACTCAGTAATATTGATTTTTCACTATAACCAGTAAATTACTGGTGGCGCAATAATGTGCAGCAGTAAGTTCGTTTACAACGATTCGTTCTTTACATTACACAATTGTGCAGAAGTTTCATGAAATAATATTTGAATAAATCATTCGTACTACACAAAGGACCAGTTGGTTTCCTCGCTGACTACAAGTGCACTTTAATTACGGGTGT
>JTDE01002522.1:25055-42326 GCA_014338405.1 Paragonimus skrjabini miyazakii
AATGCCAATGGAAGTTTCAACGTGCATTCAGTGAGTTTAAGAAATATTACACGACCGTCCAGGCGATCAAATTACTTGGAAGGGTATCTCGATAAATTGACAAACACCAAACATTTTAAGTGCATCTTAAAACCGCGACCTATAAAATAAATACAGGTTCCTGTTACAAAGTGTATGGTTGTGGGAAATAGCAATTCTTTTATTCAGTCTTCAAACACGTTTCAAAATACTTCCCAACTTGCGAAATTTCACCTAGTTGCTTACTTTTACAAATCGCTGTTCGGTTATATTGTCAACAAAAGGTCAATACGTCCTTTGGAATGTTAGTGCGAATAATACGGACATTCTAGTTGAAAATGATAGAACAAATGACTTAATGGTTTATGTAATGAAGGTATGTACCAGAGGAATTTTCCGCAGTAACCCATAACCGGATAATCTCCTTCGTCTTGTTCAAACTTACGGCTAGATTAACACACCTTTATCCTTAAACATTATTATCTCCACTTTAAGCTGACAGAAAAATTTACCAGTTAAACTACGGAAACGTCTGGCCAATCCTTATCTGAAACGCTGTTTTTCGGCTTCTCAACTCTGTTTCTGATTGCAATTCTTGTCAGAGGCGATATGGTGAATGCGCTGCTAGTCGTTCGATGTCGTTTACGTTACTGTTGATAATAGGGTTCACCGCCTAGTATTCATTCATCTCGTAAAACTATTCTGGTGCAAACGACAAAAATTAGCCACTTCTTGAAGATCACAAAACACTGGGGACAACGTAGTTCAACGTGTTATCAAATAACTGGCGCTATTTTGTTTTATGGCCTTGTTGCCTTGCTCCTGATTCAAACGTATCAGTTTTTATCGACATTCTAGATTCTTATCTTGACTCAGCCGCTCAAAAAACAAAAGTAAGGATTTGAACCATACAAGTAGTTTTCATTTAGGCTATGTGAAACGAATTACATAGTTTGGCCAGTTGGATTATACAGTCTTTTGCTGTTTGTTAATGATGCAAACAAACAAAACTGTATCGAAAGATAGAATGAGAAAAAGTGAACCGAATACAGAGTAGTTATAATACACTGTCTGACTGCCTGTAGTGATACTTTTCAATACTTATATCGTGTCTTGTCTACTGTGTAGTAAATAAATCCTAATTGATTGGGCCTAATTTCAGTCGTTAATTTCAACTCCTCAGTTGGTCACTAAATGACTGAAAATGCCATGAAATCGGAGCAAGATAAGTTTCGGGGTGGGGTTGTAGTGACATTTTCATTAAGTCAATTGCTATTTCCAAGAAACTATAACGCGACAATTCAGGTATTCTTAAGGATAACTGAAGCAAGTCGGTCAAAAAAACTTTCAATGCTAGTCAGGTTTTGCATTTCCCAAACATGTAGTGACAGATACTCATATCACACGTAGTACCGCGGTTCTAGTTTTGGAGGTTACTAAACAACAAGTGGATATACTACCCGATATCTTTTTGAGTCATCTGATTTCTGTTTGAGCCATATAAGCACACCAATATGCTGAATTAAAAAACATCAATGTACTTTGTGAGGAAGTTACTTTCTGGAAGACAGATCGAGTCAATTTATACCACTTGATGGAAAAAACTCTTCGGTTTGCATCCTTTGAATGGAATAAATTTGCATAGAACTTTGGTAGAACGAACCTTCCCGCGCGAGTTCCAAGAGTTATGAGCAAAGTTTCCTCGGAAGTAATTTCTTGTTTACATGTACACTAATGTCATACTGATGACAAATCGGAACGCCAAAATATACACCTAGCATATTTGTAGCGGTTTTGCTCATTTCACAAACTGTAGAATCAGAACTTACCCAGATCGGAATGTATAACTTGTTGCGATACTAGATATTTCGAGCCGCTTGCAATGCTGACAGCTGAATCAGGCAAGGATAAGAAACAAACAACATCACGTGATGCCTTCTTTGAGCATCTGAAAGTCCTTATCCAGATTTTGGTGTTGCTGATTAGTTTGTCGCCTAATTCTTGATACCTTCAGTTTGTTCAGACCATTAGACATGCTGCGGTTATGTTATCCTAAGAAATTTGTTTTTTAGACCCGAAGCAAGTGCCCTAGTTGGTTTAGTCAAACTGCTTCCGGAAAATGTTAATTCATGCAGGCTCCTATGGAATGATGAACAGTTCAGACTCGCCTAAAACTCTAACGAAGATAAATCTTACAGATATGCTCCAGTGCAGCAACTCACAAAAAAAACAAAACAAAGCCATTGATAATATCTTTCCGAAGCTTGAACTTTTTAGAACAAATGGTTTCGTCAGGACGCACCTGTCAGTCAGTCTGGCTCTTACACAATTGTGACACGCTTCATCAAGTCATCAACTACTTATGGCAACCGTATATTTGGCTATAACTCACTCATTCCAAACAGCATTTCCTAGTAATATTTGTAGATTATCGCTTCTTATCGATTACCGATGCTTACTGGTCACCAGTGTATGTCTCTTGTCCATTCGTACCATTTATGCCGATTACGTTTTAGTATCATTGCAGTTTAGCATAAGTATGTGAAATTCCAAGGCTTACGTGCACATTAATTTTGTACGCGTCTATTCCATCGATACTTAAAAAAACAGTCTGATGCGTGAATCAATGAACCATAACTTGGAACTTTCCGATAGTGCAAAGTGAAACAAGCTAATTCATGCTTAATATCTTGATAAGATAAATACAAATGTGTCAGGGAAAGTTTTGTGGCTGTTTGGTGTACTTGGTCAAAAAAAACAATAACTACCAGAAGGTTATGTTAGGACATAATACAGAGCTAAGGATTATTGAAGCAATCGAACTCCAAACAGTCAATGTTCCAAATGACCTAGTAGAAACAACAAGCTTAAAAAACGATTTCATTGCCAGTAATACTACGTTGGAAGACAAGAGTGGGTTACTTAACACAACTATTTATAATTTCTTTTCGCGGGTAATAATACCTAGTTTTTATCATCATAGAAGAACACGGTGAAACCAGAATGTTTGTAGATGTGACATTTTATACTCAGTAGTGAAAAATCGTGCGTGTCATGTGTTTAGCAAGGTGGTTTAAAATATTGAAGAAATTCTATAACTTTTCTGATCATACCACACTTTACGCAAACTTTTAAACTGACACCACAAAGTAAATAAAGGAGATAGACAAGCTATGTGATTTTCTGCATGTTAGAAATAAAGGTAGATGTTCCAATGTAGAATGTTCTGTCACAATCTGTGTTCGAAATTATCAATCAGAAAATGCACAGCTGACATCCGCCAGTCTTCCACGGCGAACCGACACCAACTATTCCTACATGTTGTAGGCAAAATAATGGCGCACCAAAGTTCCTTTCGAAAGCCATTGTGAGTTCCGGGAAACAATGCGAATTTTGTTTGTAGAAGGGTGACACTGTTTATGCCTAACAGGCTTTGAAAAGCCCAAATTAACAAAAAAGATCCACAAAACGACTAAGACCTAGGTATTGGCAAGCCATCAGCATATTACTTAGTACCGCAAGGTATATGAAATAAACAGTTTGAGACATCCTCACGCAGCGCTAATGATTTTGGTAAATTAATGTGTTGTAACCATAAACATTTAAGAATATTTATATTTCTGGTACAGGGTTTAGATGCTAGATCTTTAATGCTAGGAGCATTGCAACAGCTCTCTTGTTTCGGGTGATCATTTCACTTTTGTGACGCTTATGGTAGACAGTAGGCCAGCTTACATTATTGGAAGCTACGGTGTTTTAAGCTAACCTTGTACTGACACCAATCATTTTGGTCAGATGTAGTCGATACTGACATTTTGCGTCTCGTGATTGTGTTGTCGCTAGCATATGAGTTACACAGTTCTCATTGCATTTTTGTCAGTTTTGGTCAACTACTGCATTGTCCAAGTTAGTCACTTTGCCGTCAACACGCATCTTATGGGGCGCCAAAATGTTTTCTTTCTTGGACAGTCCAGCTTATCTATCCAGACTATGTCTCTTTGATAGTATGTACTCAGTCAAGAAATCAAAACCAATTCTCACAACAGTGCCATTCTGAGAACTAACAACTTACTCTACATATGCTTCTAAAACTTTTAACCTAATACAACTGAGTCCCTGACATGTTTCGATGAATTCACGCGACTGTGTACACGTGTTAACTGGTGCAGAGAAGGTTCGCAGAAATACTGCTGAAGGGGGTACCTTTGATTAAAAAACGTATTGCAAGCTTTCGTAACTCCTGTGTTGTCTTCTATTATACTAACAGCCTTCTTCAATTCAGATCGCAGTTTACGAATGGCCGATTAAGTAATCCCTGCAAAACAAGGCTCCTTTTAGTGGAAGCCTATCCAACATATTCCTCTTCATTCAACAGCTGATGGATCAGCAGGCCACTTTTTCCATTAAAAATAATTGCAGTTAGTGCCCCAGAACTGAGTTTGAACTCATCCGAAAGGCTATGCCTAATTTCATTAGGGACTAGGAATAAAAAGACACATATGTTGATCGTACTGTGGCAGAGATAGCCGGCTACAGTACATTGCAACCAATAAGTGGGATGAGTAAGGTTTCCACAATCACTGATACGTAACCAACGAAATGAGTTTTGCGACAACACATGTAACAACAACAAAAACTTTCAAAGATTCCTCACAAAATGCAAACACGTTGTCGTTTTATTTTGTACTTACTTCAGTCGGTTTTATGATGGATTTACAATAAAAATGGCTACTATGGTAATGGAATACCACTTATCTTAATATATTATTCGCGTTTGTTAGAAAATGTCGAATAAAATGCGTATGTAACGATCTATCATGCTTATACTGTTTCATTTTGAAATATTTATTAATTTTTAGTTTTCAGATATTCCTGAAGGTTCCGTTCACGGCACAGTTATTTTTTTCAGAGAAATCAGAATTGATGAAACGTGGTGAGCTTCATACACATGATTTCATTTGGTAGGCATGTGTTTATGTATATTTGATGGTGTATTATTTGTGACAAGCTTAGATCATGGACATGAGTCGTTTAAATGAAAAAGGTACTTCACAAATCCACATTCGGTAGTTATCACCCTCAGGTCAACAATATTCTTAGTGTACGCTTTTAACTGGTGTAGACTATAGACTAGTCGAGTACACGTTTTATGTTAATGGCTCTCAAATATTAAGTAGATTTGCGCATTTTTTATGATTCAGCTCAGTGTGGCCGATAGAACAAGAACTGTATGAGACCAGATATGCTACATTCATTTAGTACATAGTAATTTTTGTAATCTTGCACAACTATTTACACCACATTCAACTACCAGTGGTTTGACATTGTTGAATCAACTTATTGTACGCTGAATCAAGTCAAAAGAAATGGGATACTGTGTTATACACTCAGTGTGCGGATGTCAATCGGGGATGTGCATCTAAGAGAATACAAATGTTTTGCAAATGTTACGTGGTCAATCTGGCAGACATGTCTAGCAAATGGGTTCTGGGCAGGCGGATCAAGCATATACATATATACAACGGCGTTTTTAGAAAATCCCTCCAAAGAAAATCCACAAACCTAGAGAGAAAAGACCTGTCTGATCCGGTGCAGCTTTCATAGAAATTTAAAACCTAATGAAGACTAACTTAAGTTTCTACCACGGACCATGCCTCTGGTCCCAGGTTGGTTTGCTTTCACCGTGAGAAACTACTTAGTTTTTTGACATAACGTCAGCTAAAACATTATAAAGGGCTCTGGGTAAGAAGGCTAATCTAAATAAAATGTAGATAGTGTGCTTTGCTTCGTGGATTTGTATCAATTATGTCATGCAAATATACCATGAAACACAAACAATCGGCAGAGTGTGGTTATTGATTGACCCGTATATTATGGTACTACATGTAGTGCATGCAAAAATTATGTGGTTACCCCCAATTAATCTAAGACCGCGTTGTGTAACTTTTTTGATTTGTGGTCAATAATCCTGACAAGGTGCATAAGAAAAATTAATCGGGTACACTTCGTACTGTTTTGGTGGTGTACTAATTTTCAAGACCTAGACATAAGAACTATTCACATTTTCTGTCGAGCACTGAAGGATACCAAAGTGGACATATGAATTCAATGCTCGTTTTAAATTGCAAAGTAAGTCAGCATTTTCATAACTGATACTTCGTGGGATGCAAATGTCTTCTTGATGTCACTTTCGCAACACACAGCCCTATTAACCAGAAGGAGATAGAACCTTTTGTAAAGCCGTTTATAAAAATGTCAGTTTTGAATAACACTAGCATTTCATATTATGCAGAAACAATTCTTACAAATTATCAAGGTCTGAAGCTTTTAGTAGAAAGTGTCATCATAAAGCTAACTGTTTAGTTTATCCGAGCGCAACAGTTTGTGTTAACTTTGTATTATTTCGCTGATCTTGCCGTATAGGTTCGGCGAGTTCGTGTGACATAATCAGTGGTTTCTCTGGTTCACTTACTCTTCACCTTGATTTCGGTTGCAAGCCAACCATTTTGTTGCATTATTCACCTGATTTACCTACATACTTATGAGGGTTATTTTCCAGCTGTGTTGGTTTGCGTGTATGTCAAAGTTTTACAAACATTTGCTTAAGTTCGTCATCTAAGTCATGGGCTTCACCAGGATAAACGAATCCGATTGATGGAATTGTAAATGTGGGTTAAGAATCCAATTATGTCATTCAACTCCAAAGTTCTTGCGACTTGCTGAGGTGGTCGAAGTCAACCGACTGAAGTCGACTTAGTGTATTCAGGAACAATTGTTCGTGAACTTGACACAGCCCCGGACCTAGTGATCTTTCCTAACCCACCGAATGATTATACATATCACCCCATTAACTACTTGATATCAAAGACTCTCTCATGTTAGTGTAAATCTGGTACCGACGAGTCAATATGAAGTGCTTGTGTATACCAGTTTCCAGGTTTAAACTGTCTCATTATAGCGTATAAAGAGACTGAACTGTTGTGAAATAATAGTTATCAAATGGGAGCAGAAGTGGAATTATCAATGAAGGTGATGTCAATGCATAACACACTAATACGTATGGCAACTGCATAAGGGTCGTCACACTTCTGTGTTCATGCATCTTTCAAACATTATATAGCGGACGTCGTTGGATGGCAATGTGGAATTTTGTCCACCGAGAAGAACTGACAGTCAGAGAAACATGCCTAAGATAAGACTTAGGCATAAGTATGTTTGCAGTGCGGATTCTCGTAGGCCTATTGGCCTACCACACTTAACCTCCTGCAAACTCACTGGATTTTTCAGTGCTCACCACCGGCTCACCTTTAGTCTGCGAAGGCCCCAGCAACTGTACGAAACAGATTAATAGTATTGAGGTGCAAGTATGTGGAATGGGGTGCTTATTTGCCTACTGACTTCGGCTGCGTTTGTATCAAGTATACTAATTAAATGAGACATCACCATCGTTTAAGTTATTGGTTTATTCAACTGTATTCAATAGTCGATAAGTCCTGTGATGGTGTGTCCTACTCTTAAACTGTAAAGCGCATTTTTACTCGTCGTGGTTTCACCTCAGATTACTAAGGGGTCCATTAAGGGATTTCCCTAAAAGTTTAAAGTATTCGAAGTAGTAGTAACATGCAGCAATGTTTTATTTATAACTATCTCGAATAATACAGGTTGTACTTGAGTAGACGGAATGAACATTCCAAGACTCAAACTGTGGACCATATGAATTTGGGCTATTCTGTTCAAGCGAGACCCAAAGACTTGTGTTTTTCAATGAAAAGGGTGGTCAAATTAATTCTTTTGACCAACTCCAGGGTGGATACGACCAGAGTCTTACAGACTTTATCAGTTGGCACATTCTGCGTCTTAGTCAACTCTGATTTAGAGCTGAAATCTGACAAAACGTTTTCATGTTTTCTGGGACATTAAACAAAGACAACTGGCGTGAGTTTGAATCACGTGGTTCTCCACAGAGTTCAGCTGGATGTAAGTATGCTTAAAAATTCACTTTCAGACCTCTTCTTATAAAGGGTAAGTGCGATATCTTGCTCACTTTTAACCGTAGTTGGAACTGCCTGTCTTATCGAATAGTTAGCTGACTGCACAAGATGAGGCAAGGTCCACGCTCCATCTTGTTTGTAGTATGTATTTGCAATTGAAAAACTCTTGACAGATAATTTACTAGTGGGTTTCTTGCGTGGATTGAGCGACCACACCGTAATAACAGGACCTCAGCTGTACCTCTAAGTCTTCTGTCCTGACAAACGTCCCCAAAGAAATTATGAAAAGTTAGATTGGATGAATCTCATGCATTTTTATTGATGTCTCGTAAAATCAGTTCAGCATTTTTGGTTATCTATACGTACGACCACTTCACTTGTAATAAGAGTGGAAACAAAGAACATTCGAGATTATTTTACTTTACTTCCCGCCCTAAGCTGCAACATAAGCTGCAGTCATAGATGTTAAGGATGACTTACGCAAAATTTCTAACCTAAGCACGATTTAGAACATCAGGTGTTTCAGATGACCACTCTTTCCACTGGATTTCCAACAACGCTTGACCCAGCGCTTTACCGACTATCCTGAAGACCTACACAAATTCGTTTCAAACATTATTGAGGCCAGAGTTGATGTTCCCAACTACCTGACAGGAAAAGCTTTGCATATTCTGGCGACGAAGATTCCGGAGGTTCAGCTGGCTTCCACGGCATTGTGTTCGCAAACCGCATCCTAATTATCCTGTAGTGAACAGTAATCACAATCATGGCGGGAATTGTGCTCTTGACACAGTGGCTGACGCTGTGTTGACGAGACCTTGCAGTATAACATTTTGTCTTTCGAACCGGACCTTTCACTCTACTAAGTCTGTGCTCACTGGGCGTGTGTACACTCCTATACGAGTGTACACACGCGCGGGCGTCGACAGACTGTCAACAATTTACAAAACGATTGACCTGCAGATAAATGTTGAGAGTGCAGTGCCATGGCGTTGATGACATGCGTGGATTTCGTTGGTCCTGTAAGCATGTCACAGTAAAATTCATCCTACCCCTTAATCAGAAGGGCTAAATAAGATCTTATTTATATAATGACTGCAAATCCATATAGACGACTCCAGTCTCTTCGAGCTATGAATAACTCCGAGAGACTGCAATAACGTGATGTCACAACATATTGGTATAGCTATAGCCTAATTGCGATTAGTTAACTATTTGCAATTAAACAATACTTTCCCAAGCAGCACACAGCCCCATTTTTAATGAGGCAAAATGGGGCTAGGTATATAAGTGGGTTTTTCTTGGTAAGTACAGGACATTATCCTATGCTGTATATTTCTTGCGATGTTTCTGCTTCTGTTGTTGATGTAATTGCCTACATGTTATTATGTCTGACATCCTCGTTTTGTTTTAATGCATTAATCGATCATAAATTATTCCGCTCAGCTTGGTTTGACTTAGAACGCGGTAGGTTGTGGTGATCGGTTTTTGGGTGTCGTTGTGTTTCCGCGCAATATTGATTATGTTCAACAGAAAATAAAAAATCGCTGTTCGGTGTCAAATATTTACCGGAAGTGTAGGAGGTTCCTACAACGTAACTTCGTTTCTTTGCTCTTTATATAGTCTTTTGTGTTTCATCATTTTTACTCTTCTTCGCAACTTCCACTCTCCTCAAATTCACATGTACGCTTGATGTCTAATCAATGTGAATTAAATGAATCGATAATACATAATCTATCTTCAAGGTCGCGAGTCTCGCCTTTTTTCTACGTTTCTTGTCGCTTACGTACTGATTTTTGGAGAGTTAAAGGCTAACGTAGTCATCCATTAATTTCAGCATATCTCCGAATTCATCTGTTGTCGCGATTATCACCGCTGTGAACCCAGAATCTCCTTGGACCAACACGACAGATCGCATCCTTCGGAAATCTTCGTTCACTGTAGTGAAACCCTAAACAAACCACCTTTGCAAACTATTGTGAGTCACTTGCTTTCGTTTTATCACATTTAGCCTCGTGTGCTTCTGTTTGCAAACTGTATCAACGTGTTAATTGTGTTATATCTAGTGTGGCACATCAACCATAAATTGCCTTCCAAACATTAGCTATCGCTTGTTATGTAAGCACTATAAATGTTTGTTTATGCATTTTCATCCGCATAAACAGCAACACTATGTTAATCTGCTT
Organism: Paragonimus skrjabini miyazakii; assembly: GCA_014338405.1. Lineage (NCBI taxonomy): Eukaryota > Metazoa > Platyhelminthes > Trematoda > Plagiorchiida > Troglotrematidae > Paragonimus > Paragonimus skrjabini miyazakii. The sequence continues at coordinate 35,251 of JTDE01002522.1, forward strand.
CACTGACGTCTTCACTTACAATATCTTATCCATTACCTTGCAAAAACTTTTCGAAGACAGACCATCCATATGGACAATGAAGATCAGTGAACGAAGATCTGATTTGCACTGTCCACCAGTTGTCTGGGAAAAACCAATGTACTGATCTGAACAACCGTGTTGTACATTTACGGTGATTGACAAAAAATGTACATGTGCATGCATGCATCCACAACCTTTTGTTCATTGTCGCTTGTAGTCTTGCACTGAAGGGTCGTCCGTTAGATTAGGGACTAATATGGACGCGGTGGAGCAACTAAATGAGAAGAATCAAAAGTATAATCCGTAGTAGTTGGGAAAAATCGGGTTCGTAGGGGCGTAGGATTATTGTATATGGTGCTTATGGGAATTCCCATATGCTTTAAAGCATATGTGTTTACTCGGGACCCATGTGTATTGGCTCTAGACAGCTATAAATAGATTACTGTTTCACTCATTGTTCTCTTTCTAACGACCCTTAAGACACTCCATAACAACAAGGAATGTAAGCAAGATAAGTTGAAAAAGAACTGCATAGTTTTTGAAGAAATACATTAAAAATCTAGGCCATATTAGAATGTAATGAAATGCAATGCACATTTTGAGTAATATAAATGAACTGGCTCTATATTATACTTCATACGTACTTATTCTGTGCCACTAGTGGCATCAATGACCTCATACACCAGAATGTACTTCAATACGCGCATATACCCCGATTATGTAGCTGTAGCCAACATCGTTCGTAGGTGAGCTTTCGCGCAGTAAAACGATTTTGCGGCCAGCCCCCATGGGTCCCACGTGAGGCCCATCGGTCAAACCCCATTTTTGCCCCCCCGCCAGCCCCAAAAAGCCCCCTGAGGTCCCCTAGGGAACCATATGGGGCGTGCTATTTGGGTTTGTTCAAACAATTAATCAGTTGTTCGAACAAAAGAAGTTTAACCGCATTACTAGTGATAAAAACAAAAGTGTACTTACCGGTGTCCGATGTAAATCAGAAGCGTAGCACATAACGTAGAGGTTAACCGCTTCAATAATGATGTCCAATATTTGAAGGATTTTTTAATGTGACCTTCAGATTGAAGCGATACCTCACTGACGGATAATATGAACTTAAGGTTTAGTTCAGACGAACAAAATTGTATATCACACTGACAATTGCGGATAATCTTTAACTTGGTTGTAATTAAGTTGAGAGCTCATATGACCACATATTTTTTATCCACATAAACATAATCCATGTGGCTGTGCCGAAATTTTTCGTCGTGGTGAAGAATTCTGTCGTAGTTTACCGGCACCTAGTGGTTCCAACATCTACTAGGCACCGAAATTGGACATCCTTGAAAATGTAGTCATATTTTAGGGTAACGTTCTAAGTATTTTTTTAGCGATTCAGCGATTGCTACACGGGTTCGAGGAATTGCACTCAACGTACCCGAATCCAGCCGGTTTTTCATGCTGAGTGTCAGTCAGATGTCTGTTTTCCTGAAAGGCATGCATTGAAAACAGGGTGTAGCACCGCTTCGGTAAAGTACGGTAACTATTATGAATAAATTCAGGTTACTCGCATAGAGATGTTTCAAACGAATGAGAATCGAGAAACTTTTTCAAGCGATCTGTAGACGCGCTGCTAAAGACCTTTGAAGGGAAGCAGAAGGGAAGTTGATGATCTTATAAGAAAAGAATTGCTGGCTAAGGAGGGTCCAAGGACTAAGCTTGGAAAGCTCCCCGTTATGTCCTCGCTGGCCGTCATCAGTCGCTGTGATGAAGAATTGTTCAACGAGACCCACTGTGAAGAAGTGTGTGAGAATCAAATCGCCGCGAAGTCATCGAAATTTAGATGGATAGAGATTAAAAATTTCGGAATGAGACTCTCACACGACACCTCTTAGACCGGTGACCAGATTGGTAGTTGCCCGCTGGACACGCTCAACAGCGATTACGTCCTTATCCAGGTCGGTATGCACTACCTGATCAGCAAAATCTTATATAACTCATATATAAACCGCGTAAAGCGTTCGCAGCGCCTTCTTGTTTATGCGGGGAATGTTCGTTTCATCATTCTAGGAGCTGTACATTTCTTTTTTGTTGCCATCTCATGGTGAGAAACGATAGATAAGGTAGACGCCAACTAGATGCACAGATCTTTCTCAGGGTCGATTTTCATGCCGAATACCGAGTGTACTTTGAGTCCGGAAAGCAATACCGGAATCCTCATCGAGTGACAGATGCGCACACTCACTGTCTTTTAGGCTGCGTGTAATCGGTAGAACGTGAATATTTCCGTTATCTTTTAGTTAAAAAATAATCCGTAGCAATTAATTTGTTGAAACTTTGTGGTATGTTGCAGAATCCAAAATCTTAAAAATCTGTTCCCTAGAGATTTCTTTGTTTCAGTCTTCCTAATGAGGACTCTGACTACGGATTTTCGAAATCCCTAGCAATGTTGATCCATGAAAAAGCCTGGAAACAACATGTCGCGCTACCTACACGGTACCGCCCAGGACAGACACCCGCTTTGCTTGATCTTGTTATTACAATTGAAGCTCATTTGGTAGATAGAGTGGTCATCAACCCACCGCTGGGACATAGTGACCACATGCTACTCGCTTTCGATTTTATCTATTACTGGTTCCAAAATGCCGTAACAAAGACTTCTTTCAGAAACTTCCAGAAAGCTAACTTTGGCACACTGAAGACATTCTTAAGTACACTCAAACTCGTATCTAATTCAGTGAACATAAACTAACTTTCTTTTAAAGATGCCATTCACGAAGCTGATGAGGCATTTGTTTCTCGTAGACTGTGGAAGTTCTCACCTCGCTCTCCGCTTCTGCGGAACCTACGTCGTCTTCTTGATTTACGTTCCCGTCTATTCTCTAAGCAAAAACAAACGGGCAGGCCGGAGGATCTAGAAGCCTTTCGCTCTGTACGAAACAGATGCGGGCGAAAAATCCGTCAACATACCAAACAGGTACAGACAACAATCCTACTGGTAGCTCGGGAGAATGAAAATTTTCTCTTTGAGTACATGCGTCGCCAGAGAATTACTAAGCCCTCAGCGCTTTCTCTGCGGCTTCCCGACGGGGAAACCTCCTCCAACCCTCAGGTGGTTGCTGAGATTTTCAGAAAATATTATTCAGCAGTACACAATGTGGTTCCGGAAACCAGGCATCCGATTCTCCAGAGGAGAAATTTCCAATGTCCACCCCTAACGGCTGAATCCTCTGTGCTCGACGTTCAGGATCTATTGCTTAAGATCAACCCCTACAGTGCAATGGGACCAGACGGGATCCATCCTCGGATCCTGAATGAAGCGGCCCTCGGTTTGGCGGTTCCCCATCATAGTCTGTTTAAACAGACAATTCGGACCAGCACTCTTCCGCAGGCGTGGATAGAGGCCATTGTCACACTTATATTTAAGGCGGGAGATTGTCATTTCCCTATGAGTTATCGGCCGATCAGCCTCACCAGCACCCCATGCAGGGTTATGGAGCGTCTGTTAAAACGCACCATCTTTAAGCATTTCTTCTTGAATAATCTTTTCTCTTCTACTCAGCATGGCTTTCTTCCCGACCGGTCGTGCATAACCAATATGCTTATCTTCATGGATAGCCTGACAAACGCCCAATACAATGGACATGTCCCGGATGCCATCTTTTTCGACTTTGCTAAGGCATTTGATCGTGTCCCACACGGTCCTCTTGTTCATAAGCTAGAAACCTATGGGATCCAAGGAGAGGTTCTTCGCTGGATTACGTCCTTTCTTGATAACAGAACTTTTAGGGTGAAAACCAGATCGGACCTTTCCTCTCCTTCTCCGATCTCCGCTGGAGTTCCTCAAGGATCTGTGCTCGGTCCGTTGTTGTTTCTAATATACATCAATGACCTTCCCGATCTTATTTCTAGCAATACCCTCCTTTATGCTGACGATTTAGAAATCTGGAATGTTTTTGATCCAGTGCATTGCAGATTGACCTCGACCGTATTTGAGGCCGGTAAAAGAAGACTGGGGTCTCCCTCTAAACGACAGTAAGTGTGCACATATGTCGCTTGGAGAAGACTCGCGGAACCTATTCGTAAAACAAGGTGCACAAAGTGTAACGGATATAACGAAAGTTAATCTTAAAAAGGACCTAGGGATTTGGCTTTTGACTAGTTTATCCTTTTCTTATCACGACCAGTTGGCCGCCAAAAAGGGATTTGGGACTCTTGGGATGATAAAAACAGCCTCTCCCCAAATAGACAGGCATGCTTTTCAATCGCTCTACGGAGCCTATATAAGACCATTGCTTGAGTATGCAAATCAAGTCATATACACCGGCTTGAAAAAGGACATACTTGCTATCGAGCGTGACCAGCGAGTAGCCACTGAAATGGTCACTGACTTACGGCATTTCTCTTACGAGTCTCGTCTTGAAATTCTTGATCTTTATCCACTTGACTTTCGAAGACTCTGCGGCGACTTAATCCTCACGCACTTTTTCTTCAGCACAAGACTCGTGCACCAGTTCTTTACCACAGCAGTTGATAACAGTCGAAGAGGTCACGACAAGAAGCTCTATAAGCTTCGATCCCGGACCTTCCTTAGGCAACAGTTCTTCTCTTATTGGGTTATCAAACACTGGAACGATCTCCCATTGGAGGTTGTAAGTTGTTCTTCTAGGGACAGCTTCAAAGCGTTATTAGATTCTCACTTACTTAAGAAGTTATTAGATTGGTATTTTACTATGCTTTGCTAGATTAGTATTTTACTCTGTTCTCGCTATTCCCTGTAACCCCCAAAAGCGGTGCTACACCCTGTTTTCAATGACTGCCTTTCAGGTCAACAGAACACCGCTGACATCAAAACGAACAAACTGACTGGATCCGGGTGACCTGAGCCTCCAACCTCGAACCCGTGAACAAATCGCTGAAATCGCTGAAACTTAAACAAGAAATGTGCGGTTGTTTAATAGCATAGGGATTAATGGAAAAATAACGCAGAGTCGCATTCTACGTTATTCCGGAAATGTGAGGGTAAAATATAATGTAAATCGATGTCACAGATGTGGAAACACGTGCTTTTATTTAAATTTCGGCGTGATTAAGCAGGAAAGCGTGATTATAATTTCGACAATCGAACTGTTGTTGAAACATGAGTACTAAGCTTTTTATAATACTACAGACCTGAGAGACGCCTATATCCTAATTCAACGTAGAACAATTCACCATGCTTCACCACTCGTTGGTACCACTGTTGTTAACTTTTCCATGGAATCAGGATGTACGCTGGAATGGAAACAAGGTGAACTGCTGAAAGAATGATATTAAGGAACACACCCAGCAATTCGCCGAGATGGTGCTTCAAGGGCGAAGCGAGTTGAAAACCGCCATTTAAGCGCGAAAAGAGATTTTTCAAATTTTTCATGAAATATTAAAATGCATATTGCGGGACAAATGTACATATCTCATGGAGTATAATAAAAGCGTTGCAATGAGAAAAATCAGCTATACGTAAAAATTGTCCATATTTGCACTTTTGTTGGAAGATATTTGTCAACATTGTTTTCCAACAAACGCATTATGTTGGCTTTCCTCATGGATTATACGTCCTGAAAATGCCCCCATCGGAATTTCTGTGGTAGAATACATAACATTACAATATTACATTACTGTATGGCAGAAACGCTCAAATCCGCGTGGTTTTGTAGATATGATTGAATTTGTAATCCTCGACCACGTTGCATTCACATTGCATTGTAGACTAAATATCACAGTAATTCCTAATTAAAGCTATGCCGCCGCGGTCGCTGCTTAATTATTCACCTGAAGTATATGTTCAACTTGATTCCTTTATAGTACTTCCAATGGAAAAGGGTCTACGTTTTCACCTAGTTGTTTCTACCTACGGTATAGTGTAAACATGGATAACACGTCCCACTCTATCAGTAACAACGTGCGTATAGTTTTGTTTATTGACTATTGACTATTCTTGAATATAGCTTGCCACGTGTACGCCAGTCAGTGCTCATTTATCTGACAGATAATGACCAAATTTGATATTCATTATGAATCCGACGAAAACATTGATTCACACTTCTACCACTTCAGCTACAACCCTCCTATCTTCGTGTCATGGACGATTATGATTCCGCTGACAGTTGGTCTATGGTTCCGCCGGCTACAGAATTCACTGGCGGCTGCCAGTATGTCATCCCATTTTTGATCAGAACTGAAGGAGACCATTACAGCGTATGCCCAACGGTCTAAATACACGTACATTCTGAATTCTCCCGATTTCTGCTTATCAACGTTGATCATAGTTTAAGTGAACTGGACAGGGAGTTACTTGTGTGAACGGATACTATATAATTAAGCGTTGATCATAGCTAAAGTGAACTGGACGGGGGAGTTACCTGCATGATCGCAAACTACATAATTAGGCGTTGATCATGGCTCAAGTGAACCGGATGGAACATCTACTACTGTGAACGCATACCACATACTTGCGCATTGATAATAGTTTACGCCAACTGGACGAAGTAGTTACTAATGTGAAATCATACTACATAATTATCCGTTGATCATGGCTAAAGAGAACTGGACGGAGCGGCTACTAGCTTGGGAGCAGGCGATATACTTAGATGTTGATCACTGCTTAAGTGAACTGGACGGAGAAGCTACTAGTGTGAAGTCATACCGCCTACCTAGGTGTTCATCATAGCTCAGGTGAACTGGACGGATCAGTTACTAGCATGAGTACATGTGATATGCTTAGACTTTATCATAGCTTAAGTCAACTGGACGGAACAGTTACTGACATGAATACATGAGACACGCTTAGACGTTGATCATAGCCTAATTGAACTGGACGGAACAGCTATTAGTTTGAACGCATACTACATACCCGGGCGTCGATCATGGACGAAGTCAACTGGAGGGAACAGTTACTAGCAGGAATACATGAGACATACGTAAACGTTGATCATAGCTTGAGTGAACTGGACGAAGTAGTTGCTAATGTAAACGCATACTACTTGGCCATGAGTTGATCATAGCTTGAGTGAACTGGACGA
>JTDE01002522.1:42621-53581 GCA_014338405.1 Paragonimus skrjabini miyazakii
TGCTAACAATTTTCCCGAACGTTTCATGCAGATGTGGAGCAAATTTACTCCTGCGAAAAACACAACTTTGGACGTGCCAAAAAAGTTGTTTACATCAAAATCCTCTTCAAAAGAGATAGTCCGTTGAACGCCTTTGGTAAAATGATCAGTGCCGCTCTAAAACAGGTGTATAATGTAGCAAAGCTTGTCCTACTCTCACAAACCACTAGGTTACCTCTACCTCCGGTCAAAAAGCAAGCCCCCATGTTTTCTACCAGTCATTGCACCTCTCAGTTTTCCTGCAGTTGCGGAAACACATACATTGGTAAAATAGAAAGGATGCTTGAAACCAGGGCCAAGGAGCACATCCCAAACTGGTTGACAGTTGCAATGTCTAACCCGCCAATGAGTGACACTCAGCGAGGGCTAAACGCCGTTTCATCCATTGCAAGGCACTTATCGACTACAAGTTACAGTGTCAACACCGCATCTTCGTTTAAGATTTTGGTGAACGCACACAACTCACAACTTCTCAAGTATATTGGAGCTTTGTTGATCAGCCGTCACCAGCCGGTTCTATGTCCACAAAAACAGCTGACTCTCAATCTTCGTTTGCCGTGGGTTTGACTGTGAGTGCCAATCACGATCCAGCCCAATTTGTTCTGTTAACCGTTTCATTTAAGTCTTATTTAGTTTTGTTTTCATGTAAGTCACACGTTTACGACTGACAAGAGTGTGCGAAATGAATTCATATCGTAATTTGTGTCTTCTGACTATTCTATTCAAATTATATAATATACTCCGACATTATTGCACGCGTTGGTTATTCCAAATCATATGTCTTGCGCTGAGATTGGTAGCTGCTCCGTCCGGTTGACTTAAGCTATGATCAAGGCCTAGGTATGTGGTATGCATTCATACTAGAAGCTGCTCCGTGCAGTTGACTTAAACCATGAGCAACACCCAAGTATGCAGTATGCGTTCACATTATTCGTCACTCCCTCCAGTTGACATAAACTATGATCAAGGCCTAAGTATGTAGTATGCGTTTGCACTACTAACTGCTCCGTTAAGTTCACTTAAGCTGTGATCAACGCGGAATTATGCCGTACTTATTCACCTTAACAGCTGCTCCGTCCAGTTGACTTAAAATATGCCCAACTGTGCTCCATGCTTACACACCTATAACTGCTCCGTCCATCTGTCCTACCTTACGAGTTATACCAAACCATTCTCTATGCTAATACACATAGGTGGACGAGTGAAGTCACTAGGGACAGAAACACGAGGATAGAATCTTGAATTATATATTTGATAATTGTGTATAAATGTACATAATACCCCCACTTTTTCCCAACACAGAATATATCCTTCCGTTTTCATACGTTATTGTTGTTCTACCGGATGACTGAAACTGTGTATCACATGAAGTCTTCACAATCATGTCGTTCCTCGCAAGTGATATCTGCGATAAATTTGTGTACGCATATATAAAAAGACTTACTTTCTGCAATTATATCAACAAGATCGTCGCTCCAGGTGATGTTGATTCGCGCTTTCTTCGGCCCGTGTGGAAGCGTCACACTGTCAGTGGACCGGTCTAGGTCAACATTCGTTGTGGGTGGTGTGCTAGATTTGCACTCCGTTATCGCTGGGGGAAGTGCGAACAACGGCTGAAGTGAATGGAACTGACAAACATACGGATTCGAAACGTGCACTTACCAGGCGACTGAGGTTGAAGCTGATTGCCACAGAATGGACACTCGTTTATGTCTGCCATTTGGATACATTTGGAGTGAAAAATCAGCTGATCGGTATGACAGCAAAAACCGTCCATTTGTACCAGGTCACCGCAGTGTCCACATGGCAGTCCTGATGTAGTCTTTTTCGCCCACCTCGGTTGCATACCGCTTGCAGTTGAACCCATCGGGAAGTCGTATAAAGGTAAGCCAGTATTAGCACGCTGCACTACCATACTGGCGAAAGCAATGATGGTGTTCAAGCAAGCCGCCGCCGTGCGACTGTTGCGGTCAGGCAGTTTTTTAGAAGCATGATTAAGGGCTTTATAGTGGCGGTTGAAATTGGTTGCAGCAAGCGGCCTTCAGATGTTTTCGGACAAGGTGACTTGCAAACGTCGTCATTCTGTGAAGTATGTTCTTCACGTACCAGTCAACCTCGACAACCTCACGACGGTGGCACCCATAGGTCGTTTGTATTTCATACTCCCGTAGCAGCCACTCACTGTGGCTCCATATTTTCTGAATGGCGACTGCTAGGAAGTCTCTTGGGTGCGTTCTTGGGTCCGTTCGCGTTCTCCAGCCCATTGTTCGTTCGATTGCCGAAGTGGACAACATCGCCTTGAGCATGGATGGCCCACTTCGGCTTGATGTACAGCCAACTTCACAGCAAATAATTCAGAAACTTGTCCGTTCGGCCGATGATGTACAGATCACGTTTAAAGCTACGATTAACAGTGTAACAGTGCAACTTACTCTTCCTCATTTTCGGCCGTAGCCATTCGGTGGAAGAAAAACGACTGCGAAAAGAGTTTGTCTTACAACAAATGTGACGGGCGAATATTGCCCACTTACATGCTTACGTGCGGCATCGCGTACATAAAAGTAACACAGCGGGAGGTCGCAACTGAACACTACATGGGCTGCCCTCATCTGCGCGGTCATCTTATCCATGACAAATGTTTTCACCGCAAACACCTCGCCCATCATTTCAAGAAAAATCTCGAAGTCTACGTAGTGAAGCATACTTCTCACTACGAACGTACCTGTACATCACGGGTCGGCCGTGACCCACACCGTCTGTCACTAGGAACTGATATAACTTCCAACTTCGAAAGTATGAGCAAATATACAATGACATACTTGTGCCTGTTTGTCCCGTGAGTTGCATCCACATTCACAACATGTGGGGAACGTCGGAATAGTTCAATCTGCATTCGCTGAGCGAAGCAGATATGCGCATATCGGTTGCCTTCATCCCTCAGAGTGCGCACCATACCTATAGCACTAATCACCGACAGCACATCATCAAGGTTCTCTAACATACAGTGATCAATATTACGTAACAAACTCACTTGAAATTGCAGGTTTTAACTTGCGGCGGATGTTTCCAACGTCAGCGGTTGTTATAAACTTCCCGTAAACATCCGTTACATACTGCTTAATATCGGCAGTTGGCGTATTATACTGGAACAGGCACCTGCACGCGTTCAATTCACCGACGGTAAGTCCACAATTCTCAGGATGGGATTCATATAGCAGATGATTGAGAGGGTGGTTGTGCTCCAACTCGAAAAAGCTCATAACCAGACATGCACCTCGTCGGACCACATGAAATCGTGATCTGCCACATGTGTCACGAGAACCGGTTCGTTAAACCTAACAACAGTTGACCCACTAGACACGTCGCACACCCCTGCATACACTCCTATGCCTTTTGGACTTCGTACAACGATAATAAATCTGCGCGGTGTTTAGGAAACCATGACTCGTCCCACGGACATAAATAATGCCCACCTCTTCCGTGTACCTCTGAAGACACTCCTGAAAGCGTGAGAAGGTGCGAAATTCGCGATCCTCAAAGATCGTCTTGAAAATAGCAATATAATTTATTTCCTAGAAATAAAAAATGAACAACTGGAAGTGAAATAAAAAAACAAACGGCAAAAGTTGAAAAGTACATCAAAAATAACCTCAGCATTCTTGTGGTAGCATTTACACACGAAATCAACCACAACAACGGCAGACATACCAGTTTTCGAAAAACAATTACGAGAAGGTGGTTTTTAATTAATGGTCAGTTAAAACAACAGATATGAGGCCATGACGCAGATTTCGACGATTTCAATTCCTGCATCAGCTACCAAGCCATTAAAACGATTTATTCCGGGAAAATAATTTTTCCGAACACGACACCTCGGGAACTCACGTTCTACGGCTAGCATTCATGGTCTTTTGGTGGGGCGCTCCAATTGTCCGACCAACGCTTAATAAGGCTAAGATCAGTCTGTGGAGCACTGGGATCGGTGGCATTCCAGATTTTTAGGTCATCAACATATAGGAGGGCGAAGCTAGAAATATTTTCCGGTAGGTCGTTGATGTAGATCAGAAATGACTGTGGACCTAACACTGATGCTTGAAGAACTCCCGCAGAAATGTAGGGTGGATATGAAAGACCTGGTCTAGTTTCAACTTTGAAATCTCCATTATCAAGAAGAGGGAATCTAGCAAAGAAAATCTCCTTGAATACCATGGGCTTCCAGTTTGTGTTTCAGGGGGTCATGTGGGACATGGTAAGACGCCTTGGCAACGTCAAAGAAAATGTCATCTGAGATTAGGCCGTTGCCTCTGGCCGCCGTCAGACTATCCATAAAAATGAGCATATTAGTCATGCATGACTGGTCAAGAAGAAAGCCATGCTGGGTAGAAGAAAAAATATGGTTGGATAAGAAGTAGTTGAGGATGACACGCTTCAATAAGCGGTCCATTATCTTGAACGGAATGTTAGTGAGACCGATTGGCCGATAGCTTGCCTGAGAGTGCCGATCGCCCATATTAAATTAGAGTGTGACCATCGCCTCTTTTCATGCACTGGGGGGAAAACGGCCTTTGTGTGGTTCACCGATATGGTGCTTTAAGGCCAAAACAAGTTGGAAACAGCCGTTTAAGCGCGAAAGAGACTTTCCAAATTTTTCACGAAATATTACTATGCACATCACGGGACAAATATATAGATTTTGTCGAATATAGTAGTTGTGTTACAATGAGAAAAGTCGGCCATACACAAACATTGTTCATTTTCGCAATTTTGTTGAAAAAAATGTTTCAACCCTTTCCTATGGAAGAATTATGTTGTCTTTCGTTTGGGAGATGTAAGTAAATTTGTTATTTTCGAACGCGTGATGTTTACGATATTTCGGTTTTCGATCTTGCAAGTCGTGTACTTGTCTTATCGAGCCCTCGGTTCCTGCTTGTTTGTGGTTCCTTGATTTGCAGCATTATCATTGTAACCCCTGCTTCGGAAAAACTTCGTATTCTGGTGTCTTCACGCTGCAAACTTTGGTAAACGAGTATCATAGGTAACTGAAGCCAGAACGTCTGCTCCGATTTAGGTGGCAGACCGTATTTTTCTTAAGCTATCCTAGATTGAAAAATAATTCACTACCTATCCCGCCTTGTTTTTGGTGCTTATTGCACATGTCAGAATCATCCAAATTCGTGTCACTGGTTTGTACAGTTTCGTATTAATCAACCGATTACTAAAATCCCCATAACCGGCGTTCTTTTAATAGTTGTTTCTGTGACAGTAACTACGCCAATCAACCTGCGCACCTAACAGCGTTTGCTGTTTCCTTCTCCCCTCCAAGTTTTGTGGCGGCCATATCTCTGGACCAGGTAGAGGAAGCTCCAACGGAGGGGGACATCAGGTTGTCCGGCTTCCGTTTATGCACTCGTTGCTGAATAACCCCTTCCGACAAATGTGAGCACCTAATTTGGTGGTCGTAAATGCGGATTCCAACCCACCAGTTCTGTCACTAAATCTCGTACAACCCACTTAGCAAGTAGGCATTCCGTCCCTTGCACAGCATTGTATTAGTGCTTGTATGAACCTCCGAGAACCCTCCGGAATATTACTGTATAGGTGGTGTTATTTCCACCGGCTGTGCGTTGAACCACAGAAAATAAATGTTTCATGACATTGTATGAATTTATAAATCACGTCAAGATATATATCAATATAGGAACCAGAGATCCTTGGTTTAATGCGTTTGTTTATCGCCTTGGCAACTAAAGATATCCAACTGTTTATAGGACATACACCATACAGCAACAATAAAAGCCATTTTTCAGGTTGAAGAGCCTTATCTTTTCTCAGAACTCTAGGAGTGTTTGAAAATATACGTGGAGAACCTACATAGTAATTACGCGCGTCGGGCTACCCAGATATCTTGAAGTGTTTTAAAGTCCAGTGGGATAACATGGCATGATTTCCAGCAAATTGTCCATTATCCGTTAACGAAATAAGAGAGGCGTAGAAGTGAATGCAGATGTGTGCAATTCGTCCAGTCGGTTCTTTGTTTTTACATTTGATGGTCTATTCCTGATGACACTTGTAAGTCACGGTGTCATTTCGTGAGAGAAGTGCCTGCTTGATTGTAAGCAGTTTCGAGTAAGAGCACAATCATCTGCCTAATCGATTGCAATGTGAGTCCCACCCGACTGATCCAAGACTGGCCGCCATTGAATTGGTCGACTTTAGAATCCTGTTCGGATTCAATACGTTGGCTACTGATAAGCATTACGAATCCAATGTCAACAGCAAGCTGATTACAACCACTGGAAACGTATGACGCAAGCTGAGGCTTGCATTGTCAAGTGATTCTGCGGTATGACGTTCACTATTAGCAGTCGTAAGTCCTTTAGATCTTTTAGCATAGGCTGATTCAAAGAGCCTTTGATAACCACACGAATAACTGGCTGAACAACGCAAACAGGAGGGGATAAGGAAACGAACTCGCCCCAGATTGTATCTAGCCACGGCTTCTCAAAAACATGAACCTACGAGAGATGGCTAATGCATGAAATTAAAATGAAGGACACTTACGGATGCGATTGTCCTTAAATTGTGGATCTTGGCTTGTACATCAAGAACACTGCGTTGCATGGCCATGTTCGCAAACCACTTGGTGCGGAAGCATCTGAACGTGAAAACCCACAATTGCATTTCAGCAGGACAGCTGAACGCAATATACACTGTCTTGAATAAGTTATCATGAATATTGTAGCTGCGCGTGCAACATGGCGGATAAGGTGTTGTTGCGGGTAGCATACAAAGCATATGCGATTGCCATTTTCACTGTGGCTTCTCTGCAGCCGTATTCTTCCGGTGTTTTACAGGCATTTCTACAGTAAAGCATCCTGCTGTACTTATTTTCATTCATGAAAGTCGTGCTTTCATTCATATCTGCTAGCTGGCAGGGTAATATTCATCAATTCTCAATTTGGTGGGCCTGCAACTTCGGTCTCTCCCTGCAGCCAACTGGCAAGGCCAATACAACACACTGCGTCATTTATTGGTGGCGGTACATGATTGAGGCCACCGCACAACGGTGATCATCTCCAAGAACATAACCGTCTTAGCCATCAAAGCAGTGGAACGTAAGAAGAATAATATATCTACGTCCGACTTTTTCGCTGTGTCAGCTATAGGTAATTAACAATCATGGTGGGCGGAGAAGCCTCATGCTTGACTAGTTTGTGGGTAGTGGGTACGTTTCTCGTAATGCAAGGCAGTCACATGGAGGGGCCAGAGGTGTTCAAGCATAGGGCACGCTTTGATGCTCTTCCTAATTTTTCATGATGGACTTTACTAGATGTACAGATTCAATCGCAAGATGCCCTTCGACGAAGTTCGTTGTAAAGGTCAATCTCTCAGTGTTAGAGCGTGAAGCAAGGTTACCAGTCTCATCACCAGTTTTCTGGTGCATTAACTAGAATTTCTGCGACACAGTAAGTCTTAATTTACCCGATACTAGTGGGTCCTACGTGTACATCGTGATAGGAAAGGTGTTACTTATATGCGTCAGGCCAACACAATACTTCCACACAACCTGTGCTCAGTTATTTTCTGTTTGCAGCGTTAGAGTCAACCTACTCTTTAAGACCCCAAATCAATTTCGTTTTCGAAGAAAAAATCACGCCATCTTGCGTGATTATACTCAGAACGTGATAAAGAGCTATCGGTCCAAGTTTGTGATGTTGACTTTCATTGTATCGTTTTAATATTTTCCTATATTGACTCAATTAGACTATTATGGAGAATGTTTAATAACTAACAACCTTCGAACAACAGAACTGAGCGATTTTAGTAAATGAAAAACAGTAAAACTAGAATAGCGGTGCTAATTTGAAATCCACAGTTATCTGAAACAGTGAAAAAGGAACTTCAGCCTACGGCAACGAATCAGCTTATAAATGTTTGGTAATTGGTTTACTGTTGGATGAATTCACATTATATTCTGAATAAAGTTGCGCATACGATTTGGTTGGTAGTTGACTATTTTCTGCTGGATGATAGTGAAAGCTACATAATTTTGAGTATGCGCTTATTTACGTATATTTTACTGTCGTATATCATTGAAAGTGAATTTTGTACTTCGTCGAATTTATCCTTTTCTTTGTAAGCAGGAGATTGTTTACAGGGCTGAAACGAGTTATTTTTATCAGTAATTTTCATACTACAATCAATCCGAACGTTGTCCGGATAATTGCATAAATAATTCGACCATTGATTGACTGGTTGATAGAAGCACAATATCAACCGATTCATGGGGTTATACTGATGCAGTGAATACAAGTGACGCACAGGCAGAACCGATGGCTAACATCGTTTGGCTTGTGACCACAGAGTGCACCAGAGTTGACTGCTTTTCTCGAAATGTAGTGCACTCCATTACTGGCTTTCGGAATGATGGAAAAATGAAGCTTGCTTTCCAGACTGTATTCACAAAACAGATACTTCGCACTTGTTTCCAACTCGCACACAAGTGCATGTACCGGTTATTTTTTTAGCATGAGCAAATGAACGCTTTAGATTTTCATCTGCAACCGATTTGTCTTCAGGTGTTGAGGAAAGAATTTTTTAAAGTGTTAGTGTCGTCGACTGACGCCCCCAGTAAGACAACATAATCGCCGACCGTCTTCGGAATGGCCTCTGCTTGTTTTGAGTGAGACAATCACCAGTTTCACTACTGACAGTGCCAACCTCTATAGCTGCAATACCATAAGTGACAAAAATACGCTAGGCCCAAATGAGAGAAATAAGACTTACCTGCTGTTGGCGTACAGTGGGGTGGTTGCAGAATATGTCATCCATATGTTCAGCGGAGAGTTTAAAATACACAACAGTAACAGCCACGACGTCAATCGAGCTGCACGCCAATTAACTTGTGTCTTTCCCTTCCCCCTTCCAGATTTCGTAGAAGTCATTGAGAATGACGAAGTCGGATATTGTGGAAATTGCCACCAGTCCTGAAAATTATGGCGTTAACGAGACTGATCCCGCTTCTTTGAACCAGCAATTTGCCACCGGACGATCAAGCGCTTCCCTGTCACTCGAGGCTGCAGCGATGTCTCGTGAACCGTCTTCCCTTATGTATGAGGACCAGTTGGACACGTACACCTATGGTGACGTTCCCTTTTCTATCAACCTTAATTCTTTACGATCAATTCTTCTATGCCAAAGGTTTTAAGTGTTTCTAAAAGCATTCTCTATGATAAGATTTCACCTCAACCGAGTGTCGTTAAGAATGATGGCTGTTTGTTTTGGGCTCCTAGTACTAAGCAGGTATGCGGACCATGGGTAACGATAAGGACGGTGTTGACCCCACCGGAGAAGATGGAAAGTGTGTCCAACTCATCTGCTACTTTTCCCGTTTGGCTTAATCATGATTTGTTGAATGTTTGTAATGAAGTTTCTGATGAACTGTTGGAAGAACAGCTGACGTTGAAGGCAGAGGAGCAAGAGTTGAGATGTGAACCGTTCAAGCTCCATAAGAAGCGCCGCAGGCCTGTGAAAGCCAAACACATCTCGACAGTCGGGACTAAATGTAGTACAACGCCTAGGGATAATATCAACCTCCCCGTTCAACAACGGGTCTCGGGAACAAACGCCTTTAATTTGGACCCTGTTGAATCGTTAGCGCGGGCTCTCAGACCTTTGATTCTTGGAGCCGGTCTTCCGAAAATTAAAGTGAACAGTTTCGATGGTTCCCCGAAGAAATACTTTATCTTTGTCAGAAGTTTTGAAGGTGACGTGGCAGATAAATTAGTTGATGAAGGACCAAAGCATTCATATTTATTGCATTATTGTCGTGACAGGGCGAAAGAGGCAATTAAACATTGCACGCCATTGTCAAAAGAGGTGGGGTTTACAGAGGGAATGAAAATTTTGCACCAGCAATTTGGCCACGGACATGATATTATGCAGGCTATAAGTAAAGGTCCTAAATTTGTCGATGGCGATGTTGGTGGTTTTCATGGACTAGCCAGTCAGATGAAGGGCTGTCAGGCGACGTTGACGCAGCTTGGTTACGGAGCAGAATTAAACTGCTCAACCAACCTTATTAAATCATTTGAACGACTACCTCATTACTTACAAGAAAGATTGACAGAAGTTGCCGAGAGCATAACTGAGTTTGGAGAGAAACCCAACTTTAGCGACCTGTCACATTTTTTGGAGAAAAGAGTGGCAGTCATTTCTAGTCGGTATGGCCAGTTGGCCGCTCGCGTTAAAAGCAAATCAGGTTACCTTAAGTCCTCCGGACCCTCTGGAGTCAAGTACTAGAGATGCAACGTTGAGGTAGGTGGATCTTAAGAGAGGATGAACTTGCAGCGTTCGGTTTGTAAGGGCAACCATGATATATCTGATTGTAGTTGGTTTAACAGCAAATCTCTGGAGCAGCGCAAGACAATGTTGAAAAATGTCGGACGTTGTTTTATTTGCATGAAAGCGAACTGTGTAGCGAGGTCTTATAGGGTAGAGATAGGGTGTGGGATACTGGGTTGTGGTCGAAGCCATCATACATTGGTTCATAAGGACAAGCCTGAACAAAGTAAGAGGGAGGCAAAACCGTCCTTGTGCAGTGCCACGTTCAGTTAAAACGGCGTTTTAGTGCACGGCGCACTAAGTCGTTTTCCCCAGGTACGAATTAACCAAACGCGAAATAGAAAAGGCCGTTGAGAGAAGAGACCGAATATTTATTACTCGAAATATACAATGGGTCTCTTATAGCGCTAGAAATGGCACCGACACGTAAGTTAGCAAGAGAGGCTAGAGACCGGCCGTCGACGAGCGATTAAACCGGAAGTGTTCAAGTTCAAGTTCAATTTGCACTAGACGAAATGGCTTTTGTCAATCGAGCGTCCAGAATATTTGCACCTGAATGCCAGAGAACAGCACCCAG
>JTDE01002523.1:0-10721 GCA_014338405.1 Paragonimus skrjabini miyazakii
CATTAAAAAACCGCAAATTACTTATTTACGTCTTTGGAAGACTGAAACAAAGAAATCTCTAGGGAACAGATTTTCAAGATTTTAATTTCTGCAACATATCACAAATTTTGAACAACTCTAATTGCTACGAATTAATTCTTAACGGAAAGATAACGGAGATATTCACGTTCTACCGATTACACGCAGCGAGGAGCTACTGTGTAAACACATACAACGCACTTGGACATTGATCATAGCTTAAGTCAATTGAACGGAACAGCTACTGGTTGTCAGACCACGGATCATCTATGTGGCCTGGCGTTAATGACATATCCGCGTCGGGCGACTACACTACCTCAAGAAGGTATGGTGCTCAGCGTGTTTGTATTTCATGTTTAGAATAGGGAGTTGCAGCCACATCGCCAAAGTGTGTAGCATGCGCTCACACTAGTAGCTGCTCCGTCCAGCTGACTTAAACTATGATCAACGCCTAATTGTCTCGCATGCATTTACCTTAAAAGATGCTCCTTCCTGTTGACTTCAACTATGCCAAACTGTACTCCATGCTTAAACAATTATAACTGCTCCATCCATTTGTCCTACCTTACGAGTTATGCCAAACACATAGGTAAACGAGTGAATTCACCGGGGACGAAAACCTGAGGACAGAATCCTGAATTATGTATTTGATAATTGTGGATAAATGTACATACTACCTCTGCTTTTATTTCAGCAAAGAATTTAGGCTTCGTTTTTATTGTGTTATGGGTGTCCTCCCGGATGATTGAAATCGTTTATCAGATAGTCTTCATCATCATGTCGTTCATCACATCCGATATTTGCAGGAAATCTGTGTACACATATATGAAGCAACTTACTTTCTTCGGTTATACCAAAAGGATAATCGCTCCGGGTGATGTTTATCCGCGCTTTCTTCTTTCTGTGTGCAACCGGTACACTGTCAGCGGACTGGTCTAAGTCGACATCCGTTGTGGGTGGTGTGCGACACTTGCTTCCCATAATCACCGGGAAAGTGCGAAGAACGGCTGAAGTGGAGGGAACTGGCAAAAATAAGGATTCAAAACGTGCACTTACCAGGCGACTGAGGTTGAAGCTGTTCGCCACAGAATGGACACTCGTTTATGTCTCCCATTTGCATACACTTGGAGTGAAAAATCAGCTGATCGGCGTCACGCCAATAGCTTTCCATCTGTACGGAGTCACCGCAGTGTCCACACGGCAGCCCCGATTTAGCCTTTTTCACCCACCTCGGTTGCACATCGCTTGCAGCTGAGCCCATGTGGAAGTCATATAGAGGTAAATCAGTTTTTGCACCTTCTTGTTGGCAAAAGCAGTGATGCTGGTAAAGCAAGTCACCGCCATGCGGTTGTTGCGGTAGTGCATTGCTTCAAGTACATGATGAAGAGCTTTATAGTGATGGTTGAAACTAGCTGCAATAAACGGCCAAAGCTGCGGACCTACCAACCGTCGAATTGTGAAGTTGTACTCCGCCAGCCACCGCTCATGAATGGGGACGTAACTTTTGTAAAGGGAAATCAAAACTACAAAAGACCGTACCGTAGGGCTAGAAATGTTTTCGAAACACCGACAGAATGTGTATGCATGACAGCCACATTGTACGGTAAAATGTACATTAACATGTCCCCTCAAAGCTATCCACAACAAAAGCATCACCATCTTGTTGCACACGAAACAGCAATATCCAAGGTGATTACTAGAGAACCACTTACCTTGCAGCCAGACATTGTTTCGAAAGGGAGTCGTGGAGTCCGCCCTTCCAGCTGTTTTTGGACAAGATGTCTTTCGAACGTGGTGATTCTGTGAAAGATGTTCTTCACGTACCAGTCAACATCCACAAGCTCACGACAGTCGCACCCATAGGTCGTTTGTATTCCGTATTCTCACAGCGGCCACTCACTTTGAATCTATATTTTCTGAACTGCAACGGCTAGGAAGTCCCTTGGGTGCGTCTCTTTCTTCAACCGTCCGTTTGCGTTTTCCAGCCTATTATTCCTGCGATTGCCAAAGTGGACAACATCGCTTTGCGCATGGATGACCCACATCGGCTTGATGTAGAGCCAATTACACAAAAAATAATACAGAAACTTCCTATCCGTTCGGCCGATGATATGCAAATCACGTTTGAACCTACGGTAAACAGTGTAGCAGTGCAACTTGCTCTTCCTCATTGTCTGCTGTAGACATTCGGTGGAAGAGAAAACGAACGCAAAAAGAGTTTGTCTTTTAACAAAAATGACGGACGAATTTTGCCCTTTCACATGCTTATGTACGGCATCACGTACATGAAAGTAACACAATAGGAGATCGCAGCCAAACACTACATGGGCTGCCCTCATTTGGGCAGCCATCTTATCCGTAACAAATGTTTTCACCGCAATGTGACCGCCCATCATTTCCCGAAAACGTCTGAGAAGTCTACGTAGTGGAGCGTACTTTTCACTACGAACGTACCCGTGCAGCATCGGTCGGTCGTGTCCCATACCGTCTGTCATGAGGTACTAATGAAACTTCCAACTTCCAAAGTATGGTCAAATATACAATGACATACTTGTGCCTGTTTGTTCCGTGAGTGTCATCCACATTCACCACATATGAGAAACGTCGGAATAGTTAAATATGCGTTTGCTGGGCGAAGCAGATATACGTATATCCGTTGCCTTCACTCCTCATAATGCGCACTACACTGATAGCACTACCCACCGACCGCACCTCATCAAGGTTTTCTAAAGTCCCGTGATCATTATTACGCAACAACTTCACTTGACATTGCAGGCTTCAACTCGCGGCGGATGTTTCCAACGTCAGCAGTTGTGATAAACTTCCCGTGAACCTCCGCTACATACTGTTTAATGTCAGCAGTTAACGTAATGCACTGGAGCAGACTCCCGCATTCGTTGAATTCACTGACGAATCGTATGATGGACTCGTATAGCAGATGACTGAGGAGGTGGTTGTGCTCCAGCTCAAAAGAGCTCACAGCCAGACACGCATCTCGTCGGAAAAGATGAAATCGTGATCTTCTGCATGTGTCGCGAGAACTGATTTGTTAAGGCTAACAACAGTTAACTCACTAGACACGTCGCACACCCCTGCATACACTCCTACGCCTTTTGTGTTTCGTACAACGATAATAAATCTGCACGATTTTCAGAAAAGCATGTCACCATACCTTAACGTACTTCAAAGCAATTTTCGACCTACGGCTCGTCCCACGAATGTAAACGACGCCCACCTCGTCCATGTACCTCTGAAGACAGTTCTGAAACTGTAAGAAAGTGCGAAATTCGCGATTCTCAAACATCGTCTTGAGAATCGCAATATAATCTATCTTCTGGAGACAAAAAATAAATAACTGAAAATAAAATAACAAAATAAATGACAAACATGAACAAATAAATTGAAACTAACCCCAGCATTCTTGTGTTAACATTGCCACACGCAATCGACCACAACAGTGGCAGCCATTACGAATTTCAAACAACAATCACGATGAAGTGGGATTCAATTAATCAGTCCATGTGGCATGTTTTGACGATTTCAATTTCTGCACAAGGTACGAAGCTATTGAAACGATTTATTCCAGGAAAAAATTTTCCCTGACACCGCAGCCCAGGAACTCACTTTCTACGACTAGCATTCATGCTGTAGGACGACACCTATGGGTGTGTCCGATGCATCCATGACGATGCCGGTTGATGCGTCCGGTTGTTGATACTGCAACATGACCGCAGAAGCGAGTTCCTCCTTTACGGTGGCGAAAGCCGTTGTGACTTTGGGGGTTAGGTGTAAATGTGCTTATTGCCCCGGAATAGACCAATCAAAAACTGCATGAGCTTGACGCAGTTGGGAATAAATCGTCGATAAGAATTCACAAGTCTGTTGAAGCGGCGAGGCTTCGGAGCTGTGTGGGGGAGCTGCCACGGTCACGTTGCCTCGACCTTAGACTCAAGCGGTTCAATGCCATCTGCTGATATGCTGTGGCATAAAAATTCAACAAGGCTTGTTCGAGTTCGGACTTAGCTCCGTTGACCGTAAGGCCGTATGATGCTAGATGTTGAAACAACATCCGTAGATGGATGATATGCTCTTCCGGGGAAGAGCTAGTTACGAGGATGTCGTCTATATGTGAATAAATGAAGTCTAGTTCACGGGTGACATCATTAATCAGACGTTGGACCGAAAGGCCTGGGTACAAATTCAAACAAACTGAATGGAGTGGTAGTAACCGTCTTGGGTATATCCTCTTGTGCTACCGGTATCTGGTATTAGGCGCAGACTAGGTCGATTTTGCTGAAGACTGTTTTATCTGCAAAGCCGGTAGTTAGACCATGGATGTGCGGCACAAGATACTGCTATAATCGGAAGTAGGGACTTCAAATGGCTCTAAAAATCATACTGGAACTGAAACCTCCCGCTCAAGTACTAAGAAGAAGACCTCGTACTGGTTGCAGTAGGCAGTTCTTATCCGTGAGACAAGAGGCAATATTTAAAAAAATCAAGGCCGTATTAAAGAAATTATAGTCACTCATTGGCTGGTCAAATGGACACATACAAAGTCACAAACTGAACCCTGCTTGGTGCAATACGGAACAAAGAAACGAGCGAATAACAGAGAGCACGACATTGATAGTGAACATTCAATCATGACGGTTGGATCGGTCCGGTGTTAGAACTCCCATTGTGTCGGGGTTTGGATAAGCGGTGAATCGAGTAGATTTTCACCACAGTTACCTATCTGGAACAGTGGCATTGTTCAATCCACGATAATCTCCACAAGGACGCCAATCGCCTTCTGTCTTCTTTGGCAACATGTGCAGAGGAGATGCCCATGGGCTGTCGGAAGGGCGGATTATACCCATATCCCCCATGTGTTGAAATTCAGCACGAGCAGCGCGTAGTTTGTCTGGTGCCAGTCTTCGAGGTCGCTGAAAAACTGGTACGCCTTTCATTTTGGTGTGATGCACCACGTCCGTAACGACGGCGGGTGGCTCGTTAGATGTACGGGTCAGCTCTGGGAGTTCATGCAATAACGCTTGGTATCTATCATCACCGCTTGGTTCAGCAAACAGTGGGCTGAGGACAGTCGTCGGGAACGCGGTCCCTATGGTGGATATACTCGTTAGAGGGTCCAGGAGTTTGTGATGGCCTGCGCCGGCAACTAACCCAGAATGCTTTAAAAAGCTCATGCCCAAAATGGCATCTTGTACATCCGCTATAATGAACACCCAACGGAATGCACGCCGTAGGCCCACATCCAACGTTAGGAAACGTGTGCCAAAAATGCGTATTGGGGTTCAATTGGTGGCCTGGAGTTTGAAGGGCGTCGAACTAGGCGTATCCTCTTTTCTAGGCGGTATGACGCTAACTCGAGCGCCGGAGTCCACTAGAAAATGCAGCCTAGAACTTCTATCATGAATAAAAAATAGGCGACCAATAGTAGGACTGCCAGCAACAGTTGTCGCCATTACTTGCTGGCACTTGCGGTCCATGAGACGGTTGAGAAGCTTGATGCATTTCCGTGCCTTGGTCCCGAATCTGTGGCGATACCAGCAGTATCCCGTTCTTGAACGCCATTTAGAACGGCTACGTCCTCTGTAAGCGGAGCGAGAGCAAGGAGCTTTGACAGCTTGGATTTTCAGACAAAGTTCGTTCACCTTTGCTGCTAAGTCGGCGGTTATACTCTCTGTGTGTGCTTTCACCTTATGCACTTTGCATGAAAGGTGTTCGATGACTGAGTCGGCCAATTTTCTCAAATCATCCAAGGAACTCGTTGACATGAACTGAGAGATAATTGCGTACACAAAGTCGGGCAGTCTCTGTATCCACGGGTAACGCATGAGTTTGTCATCGATCTTATGATTCTGTACAACCTGCATCAACTACCGAAGCATCTGAGATGGAGTAAAGTCTCCTAGCTGCAAATCGCTAAGAATCTGCTTAAGTCACTATTCCTCTGGTACGACGACACGTCCTAAAAATGCGCTCTTCAGTGGGTGGTAAGGGTCGCTCTCGGGTGATCTAATCACCAAGTCTGTGACATAAGGTGCGACCGACATTGGCAACGCGGTAGCCAAATATGTGAACTTAGCATTCTGGCTAGTGATGCGCGCTGACTGGAATTGCAGCTCAAACTGCATTAGCCAGTACTCTGGGCCATCCGGAACATAATCACGGACATGAAACTCAAGGAGTTTTCCCTGGCATCTACTTCGGCGAGATCCGACTTGGGGATTGAGATATCTGAAGGCAGTATTGGAATATACACACAGGATTCTAAGCAAATATAAGGGCTTAGACACTAATAAAACTAGGGCACGAAATGTACTTCTATATATAAATATATATAAGTATACAAATAAGGGAGAAATAATTGAACCTGGCGTATACAATGCTTGCAATAAATAACAGAAAGCGGTAAAAATAATTTATGGAACTGGCTCACCGATATCGTGGTAGTAGTTCCTAGCTTTGTATTTCCAGTGTTTCCTAAGCCTTATATTAACGCAGATCGAAAGTCACACTGAGAAGACGGCAAATCATTCACAAGCGGACTTCAACACAACGATTAAGGGCGCCAGGAAGCTGGATGTGAGAGAACCTTGAGTACAACCACATGGCAATCGCCAGAGAGGACGAATGTCGACGGAAATTTCAGTCGACCTTCAAAATTCGAACAAGCGTCGGACTGGTTGTGTGGCGTCCCCAACGGTAATAGCCAAAACTATGTTATCCTAGTGAATGTAGCTTACATAGTTGATGTGGGGCGGATTCCTTATGCAGCTACGAGTAAAACTGCAATACCTACGCCAACACACTAACTTTGATGCTAGTGGTTTGTAGTAAATTTACATTCACAAGGTAATGTGAACCGGCGCGGTGGTACTGGTAATATAACTCTCACGTCAAAGGGGGTTTAGGATTATGGGGATGTCGAAGGTGATCTCGCAACCCATGCGCACGCGAGACAATACCCATTTATCTGACGGACAATAACAGACTTTGATGTTCTTCTTATCAATGTTGATCAAAGCTTTTGTCAGTTGGATGGAGCAGCTAATGATGTGAACGCACTGCGTATGAGTCAGAATACCAAGCGCGTGCGATAATGTGTGGACGTATATTATATCAGTCACAACATTTCCGCATGAGACAAGGTGAACAACAGTCTGTCAATCCCGCTCCACGGATTTCGTATTCACCAAATGATCTTTTGACGATGTGGCTAAAACTGCCGTTCTTTTGATTCAGATGTGGCACGAAAGTGCATCTCAGCAAAGGATTACTGATTTTCTATATTCCATTTTTGGATTTCGCTGTTCTTAGAATCCACGAAATTTTCTGATGACTGATTATCCAATGCTCGTAATGAGCTATTTCATCCAAACCTTTGTACGCTCTCCATTCGTTTGTTATCATGGTGTTCGACTGAAAGCGAAAGACAAAAGTAATTTAATTGGCTTACTCGGATGTCTTCTGGTGACGAGTAATAGGGGGGCTGTATCTCGTTTGTTCCCAGGGCAGACCACCGTGAACGCCTTCCGCGTCTCCCTTTCTATGTCACCAACTACCCAGGATTTTGAGAAGTGAGGGCGACGGTGGTCCTACCTTTTCATAACCAGTGATTCATTTATTTATACGATGAAATGAGTTCCATCATTTTTGCTAATTCCCCCAATTTTGCCGCGATAAGAGCGTTGGTCCTATAACTTACTTCACGGTCTACTTGGACTTATCATGCCCAGTGCCAGGGGTATGCCGCGATGAAAATTACCGACTGTCTTGGAGCGTATTTTCAACGTAGTCGCGGTGCTTGTTATGCTGTTCTTAAATGCCCAGTGAAGCAAAATTGTGAATGCTTTCTCCAGCGTAAGATGTGTGTTTCCGAATATGGAATCTTTTCGAACAGAATAATGTTGCTTGCAGGGTTCACACTACCACAGAGTGGCCCACCACAGAACCATTCTTCACCAAAACAGTGGGGCATGGCATACGCAGCTCATACTGTTATTCAATACGCCGTGTCTCGCTAACTCGATCAGTATAATCTTTGCACTTGCAAACACTTCCTTCTGCTTCCACTGCGCATAAGTCTCAGAGTTAGCTCAAGGCTGCTCTCTCCAAAACACCCACTAAGCTACAGCAGTAGGCCTGGCTGATCCGCCCTCCAGCGTACAACTGGGTTTGTGGAATACATCGGCTCCGTTGATGAGGATGACACTCAACTGACGTTGAGTGCTACGGTTGCCTAGCCCACGGCCGACTTGCTGTGAATGCCTCCGAAACCGCCTTCTTGTTTTCACACCTGGTGACGTAACTGGAGTTCTGCAAAGCGCGGAGCACTTAAACGAAATTACCTTCCGACGGAATCCATAGCTTCCCAATCGGATGTTGAGTTCACTGCAGTTAATGCGACAGCTCCGTCATCGCACACACCCTTACCATCAGGGCTACAACCCCGTATTCTAAACATGAAGTACAAACACGATGAACAATATACTTTTCAGGGGTGGTGTACTCACCCACCGCTGAAATGTCATTAATATCAGGTCACATTGATGAACCATGGTCTGACATCTGTGAAGCTCCCGATATGACCCAACAGGATCTTGAAGGGGCATGTGGATGGGCGAAAATGGGAAAACACACTGATAACCATCAGTAAAATATGCAATCGGCGAAAACATGGACCAACAGACATCGGAATCATAAGCGTCCATGATACGAAGATTGAAGGGTTGTAGGTCAAATGGTGCAAGTGAGAATCGATGTTACGTCAAGGAAATAACTAGCATAAAAGTCCGTCATTATCCGTCAGATAAGTAGGCATTGACTGGCGCACACATGGCCAGCTACATTTGAGTATATCCAATAAGCAATAAACAATACAGTACGCACGTTGCTAATGACAGAGTGAGACGTGTTATCCATGAAACAGTCACGCGATAACATCAGGTGCAATCACCTTTAGCAGTGACATTTCGTTGACCGTTTTCTACCGGAAATTTTATCAGGAAAACACACTAAACATATAATTCAGTTGTATCACCAACCAGCAAACGTGGCGGCCTAGTTTTCATTAGAAATTGATATGATATTCAGTGTACAAATCGATTAGGAAAGCGAACATGCTTTTATCGAAAAAACTGGCGACACATTTTTCACAGCAAAAGTGCGAATATGGACAATTTTTAGGTATAGCTGTTTTTCCCCATTGCAACACAACTACTATACTCGATAAAATTCTGGTATTTGTCCCCTAATATGCATTTTAATATTTCATGAAGAATTTGAAAAATCTCCTTCTCGCGCCTAAATGGCCGTTTCCAACTCGTTTCGGCCTTGAAGCACGATGCCGATGGACCACACACGCCAAAGTTTGCGGTGACCTGGAGACAGCCCCGTTCTGCTTGCTTTTATTGATGTAAACTGTTTCTCAAAATACTAGTTCATGTTTTTCAATGGATTACAGGAGCTTTTGCCTGCCGTCAGCTTGACGCATGCAATCTGTTTGTTTGTATGCAATATTGTTGGCTTATGCGAGTCAATGACGCCATACGCCTTTTTGGCCTGCTCGCGAGTTCGGCGGCTGGATCATAAAGCTCCCTAGTTGTTCTCTCTCCTTGGTGTCCTTCATTTTTACGAAACCCACTGTGACTCATGCACAATATACTTTCAATATCCTGCTTTAGCGTGTTTTCACTCCACGTCCGGCATCGTTTGCGTACACCTGAAAGTCGCTGCGGTTGTGCACGTACGCACTAAAACCGGTTGGTCCGTTCATCTTGTAGCGATTCAGCGATTCAGCGATTGATATACGGGTTCGAGGCAGAGGCCCAATAGTCCCGGATCCAGTCGGTTTTTCTTGTTCAATGTCAAGCGGGTGTCTGTTGACCTGAAATGCATTCAGTGAAAACAGGGTGTAGCACCGCTCTTGGGAATTACAGTACATATCAAAAAACAAACTAAGATTACTTGCATCAAAGGAATTTTGGAAAATAAGATTCAAGTAATGCTTTAAAGCGATCGCTAGAAGCGCTACTGACGACCTCAGCAGGGAGACTGTTCCAGAAGCTAACAACCCTGTAGGAAAAAAACTGCCGTCTAAGAAAGGTCCGAGGACGAAGTATGAATAGCTTCATGTTATGTCCTCGCCAACCGTCATCATTCGCTACAGTGAAGAACTGATCAACGAGGCCTACTCTAAAGAGGATGTGTGTGAAAATTAAATCGCCGCGGAGCCGTCGAAATTCAAGTGGGTATAGATCAAGAATTTCAAGTCGAGACTGGCACGCGACACTACTGAGACCTGTGACCAGTTTGGTAGCCACGCGCTGGACACGCTCAACGGCTAATATGTCTTTCTTCAGGCCGGTATAAACGACCTGATTAGCATACTCGAGGAGCGGTCTTATATAAACCACGTAAAGCGTTTGGAACGCTTTCTTGTCTATGCGGGAGAAAGTGTGCTTAATCATCCAAAGACTAGCAAACCCTTTTTTCGCTGCCATCTCGTGGTGATGCGCAAAAGATAAGTTAGACGAAAGCCAGATGCCCAGATCTTTCTTCAGATCGATTTTCATGATATCTACTGTGCCGAGTGCACTCTGAATCACGAAGGCGCTGCCAGAATCTCCACCGAGTGACATATGTGCGCACTTACTGTCATTTAGTGTTCAGTTCAGTTCAGTTCAGTTCAGTTC
>JTDE01002523.1:44039-64934 GCA_014338405.1 Paragonimus skrjabini miyazakii
TGGCTAGCTGGACACAAAGGCCTCACTCACACGCCTACTGGTCCTATTCCTTCGGGTTTACACCAGATACGTGGTGTGTGAGTGGAACTGGAAGTGGAGCAGCGCAAGCCACTTGCGGTGATGGTTTAAAGCGCAGGCATCCTTTGGCTTCGGTCACTGTGACAGGCTAATCCGTTTCGGATGCCGCCAACCTGTGTTCACGTAAATAGTTTGTCTCGGAATCTGAAAATTCTGTAGATTCAATATTGAGGTTTGTTGTTTTTTTCTTCCATTCAGTTTTTAATATTCGTTTTGTAATTTAGCACTCTATAAATATAAACTCACCTGCACGACCATCTTTGCTGTTGGAAGTGAAACCACCTAAATGTAGTTTACTCGATCAAATGCCCTATCAGAATTAGGATATGCAACAACCACTCCCGTGCTATGATCAGTTGGCAAGGTCCAATAATCAGTAGTCAGTAAAGGGTTTGTGGTACTTAAGTGTCCTCTACAAAAGCCATGCTCACCATTTGAAAAGGTATTTGATGGACAAATTGCTCAATGGAGCATCCTACTAGTTCTCCTGGCGCTGATTACGCTGTTAGGTTTAACGACTAGTCCGTAGTTGATGGGAAGATCAAGGCTGCCTCCCTCGAATATAGGAGTTAGGTTAGCCATTTTCCATTCCGTGAGTTCATGACTATTTCTAGGGACCTAATGTAAAACATTCTATCGTACTGGTCAGCTAGTACACTATGATGTTCAACCTCAGTACTGATGGGTCCTGACGGGCCCGTCACCTGAGAACATCCGCCTTTGCTTTGCGAATAAACGACACTAAACTTGACCAGGACCTTAGAATTGAAGGCAGATCTACCTGTGAATCGCTATTGATGACAGAAGTGTTCTTCCTGAACGAGGACTGTGCATTCATTTGGAATATTAGCTTTGGACTTCCGACTGAATACAGCCGCAATTGTATTAAAAGTCAGCCCAGTTTTCTAACTACTATGGGTGAATTTGATTTTGCAGTGTTGAAATTGGCATGGGGCTTTCTAGGTTTTAGTCATAGATATAGGTGTGCTAACCTTAGCAGCTACGTTGAGAGTATCAGAACACACGGGTCAGCAGCACAGCAGGGTGGGTCAAGACTTGTTCAATTGAAGGATGAGGAATAAGATATGAAACATTTTACATTCACTGATCTGAATTTTCTGTTGTGGATGTTAACTAGACTAGCGAGTTCAATACTGCCCATAAATTTGAACATGATGGCAGCGTGGTTACTTAATCCAAGATGAGTTGCCAGTTATAGGTTACTGACCAACAATTCTTTACTGTTAAGAACGAAATCCAGCAAAGATGGAGCATAATCAGTTCGATACCGTAGACAATGTGTTCGAATTGGCCCATATAGATCACTGAGTAATAGAATTCTACATCCGCTGATTTTTCGGAGTCTGTTTGTGAACCCCAGAGAAATTGATTTCAAGCAAGTTAAAGATATCCATCACAAGGACATTGGACTATCTTAATGAAATCATTCTTTCTAGCCGGGCGATGAATAGTTCACGCGGAAAAATGTCGTTAAGACAGAAAATGACAGAGTTTGCTTACTAGACAATTCTCTCAGTTAGTTACTTTTATTGAACACCAAATGGATTTCACTTTCGCAGATAATATAGGATCGGTGATCGGATTGTGGACTCAAAAAGCTGAATCGCCATCATTTTACAATTTCCACCGGCACGAACTAACAGCATGCCCCTGATCTCCGGCTCACAGTCTAAAAGAGAGGCAGAGAACCAGGTTACAGTGATCGTGATGATGATTAACCCTGAGGAACAACAGAGTCCGTTTAATTCATTCAACTCAGTAGGCAAACTCTGAGCATTGGAAAGTAACCACCTTGAAGAGTTAATAACGATAGAATGTGTAGGAACCTGACCAGGCTTACGGGATTCTGCTCTTACTTAACGGTGGGTTGATTCGCCGCCGGCTCTGCTGGAGTTGAATGGGATCCAGTTATTGTACCCAAATTAGGTATAGTATCGGATGTCTAAAGATCCATCAATGGAATTTTAACCAGCCAGCGTGTCTAAAGCAATCCGACATGAGCTTCTCGCGATTTCTCTAAACCGATCGGGACACATGGGAGCTGAAGCACTTGGCCTGTCTCTGTGAACATGAATTTCGGGAATAATTGTACCCACGAGATGTGTATTTACTGAACTGTAGCACGGAGTTCGTATTATATCCCTTAAATAAACGAACGGATGGTCTAGACGCATGGAAATCAGCAAGCGATTTGAATTTGTGGTCTTGTCTCGATCTTAGGTTGTTTCTTTTGGAATAACTGACTTCTTTCACATCCTCATATTGTTCACAAACTTTACGAATGTTCTGGAAATGTTGGTCACGGCGCAAGAGAAGCATTCGTTGTAACTCAGACAAGTTAATACCAAATGTCGGTCGACCACGTAGCTTGTAACAACCATAGTAAAAAATATTTTTGAGAGTCCTATTCATTTGTACACTTTCGATGATTTGAGTGTTTTTACATACTTTTGTTTCAGTCAAACTATCTATTTTGTGATAACTACCCCGGGGCCAAAATCACAACTCGCCCCGCGCCTTGCTAGGTTTTTGTGTTTCTCTGCACATTCTGTTTTCCAGAATCGATACTAATATACGCTGTCTTTATTTTTCATTATCGATCGGTTTTCGATAGTGAGCACTGACTGGGTATTATTCTGTTGGACTGGTTCTAACAAGTTGACCGTCAAAAAGGGATACTGTGTTCACATTTTGCTGATGGACGAAATCACGAATAGACTGAGTTTCTGATCGAGTTAGTATACTGATTTCGGCTCTTTCAACTGCCACAAAATTGACCGATTCGAAATGTTGCAGAACTATTCACTCTAGCCCATGGTGGGAACTACTGATTAGTGTCTCTGAATAATCCAGGTTTTTGACAAGAGCACAAGCATCCTTGTCAACGAAACGTAGAAGGAAACCAATGTCTTTTTTTATCTAGATCGGTTTTTGTAAGACACCGAATGTCAAACCTCTCCAACTAATCTTCCGCTTCACGAACATTTGAATTAATTTGTAATTGATCCAGCTCAGCAATCATTGTAAATAGCTCGAAACGTGATCCCAAAATGTGGTGATTGCAATTGAACTTAGTAGAATAACGACAGAATCTTATAGGAATTGCAGAACGTAATAAGGCTTGACAACACGAGACGTGAATTTCTGAATTTCCTCTATATGTGCAGGGAAATTAGAACAGTAAACCATATGTGTAACGAAAAGAGATAAAAAACATGTCAGTCACGTTCATCATACTTAGGTCCCGTTGCAGGGCATCGTTAATTAGATCACGAACACCAAGAATTATTAAATACCGAGACCGACTGCTGGAGGATGCGTCTTTCCCTACTTGCCTTCGTCTTCGACGCTCTGCCGAGAGAATGTTAAGATATGCGGGGGTGCCCATATACGGCCGAAGCTTGTAAGTAGCCAGAAGAATTACCTCGATCATTACTAGTTCTCCCAACATTACACAAAGGAAGCGAGATCTACCGGCTTGACTGGAGCCAACTTTTCTCGCTGACCGTGTGATGGTGAGCTGAGGAGCCGAAAAAATTCTCATTCTAGATTAAGGGGCGTTCTAACCATCCCAATCATTCATAGACCTACGTTTAAGTGAGCTTTCTGAACAGTCTGGAAGGCTCAGAAGGATTAAGGAGTCTTCACTTTTTGAAAAGTTTGGCCTCATAATAATTAGAGTGGCTGTACTTTTCAGTGCCTTTTGCAGCTAATTTTGAACCGAAGGCTGACGTCTTGATTAGAGGAAACGCATGAGCATGCGCCATGTTTGCTGACTTGCTTTTAGCAAGGTCGGACTGTTAGTAACAAGACTGCTCGCCAGAGGTCGGATGGCGTTGTAATTTGTATAGGGGTAGAAATGTCTATGATACTGTTGACTCGTCTGGAAAACATGCATAAGTTGCAGATTAACTGAATGAACTCTAATTAGGCTGAAATGGAAATAAGAAATCCTATTCACGGTGAGTGATTTCAGTGGCTATGTGATTGCGTACACGGTCTGTTGTAAATCACGAACCGCAGTTCCAACGTTGAATCGTTCTAAGTAGTGAGGGCTGAAATATACCGGTGAACCTAGTAAAATGGCGTAAGTAATATCGCAGTATTTTAAGACTCACAGTGTTTGAATTTTTTGTTCAAAAGCGATAGCCTGTAACTAATAAACGCAATGGTTTCTGTAAATTTTACGCGGTCATTCACATATAACTGCTGGTGAGAAAACTACCTTATACTGCTTCTTCTCTGTTTTCCATTGGAAAGCAGTTGTTTGTAACACGACGTAATCGTATCGTATTTTTCAAGTAGTTCCTCCCCAAATATTTAGAATAACCCTCAAGGTTCTGTAGGAGACGGTATCACGGTCTTATGATATTCCAGAGAAGGATTCTGTTGATACACGTAATCAGTGGGAACCACAAGGCATACCAGAAACAACAGGTGAAACTATAATGCTGTGTCAAAAATGTGTTAATTTAAACAATTACACAGAAATAAACGCAACCTTTTCATATTTAAATGTGTTCGACTTCGGTCTGTAGGTTGGTTTATCAAAAAACAGTGATAACTGGACAGGCAACATACAGTATAACCTAAAAGTTGAAATTTTATTTTATGGTTAGGTATCGGAAGTGCCAATGTTTTAGTTCGGTGTTGCAGTAACATTCAAAAACTAGCGTCGTTGGTTTCCGTCATTCCACCCTAACATCACCATTGCTTGACGTTAACCCTCCTTGTGAGAAGCCAATTTTCACATGAATGCAGAAGCCAAATCTTCATCGAAAAACAAATTGGGCATTTAGCAAGTTGTTTCGGAAATGGAACGATTGAAAACTAGTGAAAACTGAACATCGATAAATCAACAATGAATCAGTGGCAAAAATGGCAGCCACATATTACACAAGGTGGGAACGTTCAAATTCAGTGAGTGTTCCAAACGAGAGGTTTGACAACAAGAACGACCATTAGCTTGCCTGGAAGTAGGGCAAGCAACTACATCGTCAGGATTGGTTTCTAACTAGTTGTTGGGTTTTAATATTTGCTTTGGAAAGTCACTTGAGAAAACACTCATGAAGTTTAGTAAGGTTATCTAACAAGAGGAAATAGTAAGTTGAAAACGCCAAAGCAGCATAAACTGAACGAATGTTATTGCAAGCATACCAACATTGTTGGAATCTATGGGACCGGCGTATACACACAAATTGCTCAAGACTATAAGGGAAATGTGCATTGTTCATAAACCGAAGGGTACAGAGTGTGTGTTGGAGATAAGGTACCTTGATAAACGAGCATTCAGTTGCTGAGTGTAACTATTTATGACATAAGGCTTTGAAATAGGTAACTCATTGCAATGATCATGCACATTCCCACATAGCTGATTTCAGCGTAAACGATTATTTAATAGTCTTGCTAAATAAGCATGCATACACAACAGGTTATAACAATAACAGAAATGTAATTCGAATACATGAACGTTGTTTTTCGCGGATGTTCATTTTAAAACGATGGTCTTTAGTCACATTAGTTAATTAAGTTGCGAGTGACAGTAAGTTTGAACAGACTGCAGCACAATTGGTTAAGGCTTGTCAAATTGATTTACTGGCCTGGCGGTTTATTCAGTTTTGTATGGCAAAGAAAAATAACTTAAGTAAACAAACCGACAAGTCCTAATGAAATCGCTTTCTCTATTTCGCTATGCATTCAGTCCTCAACAAATGTTCCATAAAATTAAGGGAATCATCTAATGTTACGTGACATTTTTACATCAGATCTACAGAATCTTTAGATGAATGCAAATTATTACCAAGTGTACGAGATAACTATCTTTTTTACTGACAGAGATATTCTACGGTTGGACATCGTTGCGTTTGGTTTGAACGAGAGGTGTGAAGTCGGAACTATGAGCCTCGGAAGATGTAAGAAACCCATGAATTTTGAAGCGTCAACTACTATCTCATTGAATGAATGGTCGCGTACGAAACATTTTGAAAAAATTGAGAAGTGATCGTTTATGTACTTAGGTGAACTCATCAGTGCAATAATGCAAGGTGAATTCGAAACATTAAGAGCTATCTTTAGCAGTGAGTTGATGTCGACATCCAAAGATTGACTTCAGCTTCCTCTAGCATTTGCCGTTTACTCCATCCACACTTCTCAGTAGTAAAAATGGCGCAGGTTCCAAAGTTATGATACTCAAAAGCGACTTGATACTAAGATGGATCGGTGATTTCTGCAAAGACATGCCGTCATGACTTAACGACTTGCGGAACCAACTGTTGTATAGCAGACCGCTTCGTTTGTGAATAGTATGGAATGTAATTTCGGGAACTAAAGGCAATTCTCTAAGCTAGGAAGACAAGGGACCAGAAGCGACTATTGGAACAGTGTGTATACAGTATGGGAGACGTGTCTTCATGGCGCATGATAGTGCACTACTACACAATGTATGTGGGTACAGGTCACCCAAGCAAATGAATGTACGCGTTCATTGTCCTATGTTTCAACATAACCTGTACGGAATTCCACGCAACTGACAACTTCACTGGTTAAGCGCTTTTTGCGGTCACAAAACAACCTCAACTTCTAAGATTGCATGTGAATAAAAATCGCTCCAAACCAAATTGAAAACAAACCTAATGTTTGCTGGTTTACAAAGACGTCAAAAATTGTAATAGCGCCTTCATTGGATGTAGTGTCACTCAGCGTCAGCCTTATGGTACTTCAGCAACAACCGTTTCAGATTGGCTTGTCACAGTGAACGAAGCCAAAGGACACATGCTCGTAACTCTCACCATATGTGGCTTACGCCGCATCACTTATGATTCCAAACACACGCCTCGTATCCGGTGTGAAAGCAAAGAAACGAGTGTGTGAGTGAAAACTGTTGTGGTCCAGTCTGCCAGCTCTGATTAGCCAGAATGTAGCTGTGTGACAGTGAAAACCTTATCTTTCAGAAGCAAAATGCAATGAGACTCCAATGGTATGACCCAAGCTTGGCAGGAGGATAATGGAAATAAGCCAAGAAATAACTCAAGGTAGGATTACAAATCACTGCAGTTATCGCGATA
Organism: Paragonimus skrjabini miyazakii; assembly: GCA_014338405.1. Taxonomy (NCBI): domain Eukaryota; kingdom Metazoa; phylum Platyhelminthes; class Trematoda; order Plagiorchiida; family Troglotrematidae; genus Paragonimus; species Paragonimus skrjabini miyazakii. The sequence continues at coordinate 51,203 of JTDE01002523.1, forward strand.
CAGGTTCTCTATTCTGTTATTTATACACCCGGACTTCCTGTGCCTTACGTCACACAAACAAACCGAATGCAACGTGAACATGTTCAGGTGCTAGAAGGTCAACCGTGAGAGGATTTCTACTAAAAGCGCACGCCGGTCGCCAGAGGAGAGGAATGTTCGCGGATAATTCAAACAAACACTGCGTTACTTGGATGACGTTTCCAACGGTAACTGTCAAAACATTATTGTCTTAGACAGTACAGCATACAGAGCTGAAAATGACGCGGATTTATTGTACAGCTAAGACTGAAGCTGTGATACGGGGGTGCTGTTCAGAAAGCTCAAACGTAGCAGGGAGTTCGGAACTTTGATGACGTCGAAGGTGGTCTCACTAAACACAGTAGGTAGTATGAGGCGAATGAACGAGAAATTAAAATTGGTCTAGAAGCCAAACAAAACATTCGTTATAAAAGATACTAACAAACCTAAAGAAGGTAACGGACAGAAGACTTCCATAAGTGGGGCTTTACGTCTAACGCACAGTACACAGATTCGTTTGCATACACGTATTCAGCAAAGTTAGTATTATCTTCATGCGCTCTTGAAAACTTGCCGCTCATACAGAAGTAGAAATACAGAAATGTAATGCACGCTGACATCGGCTCATCCCAGTGTTTTTTAAGTTTTCATGAATAAATTCAAGGACAAGCAGCCTGTCTGTTCCTAAGCTTCAGGTTTTGTGCAGGTTGTTCTGAATTTGCATTTAGTTGGTTCGGTTTAAGTAATCGCGGACGTAACCACTTTGGTTTATCTAGATGATTATGATAACAAATCGGGTAGTGCTTTTGATTGATTACTTCGTTCACGCACTGGTTTGATCAATCAACCGACTTTGGCTGACTGTAGTATTCTGCTAATCATTTGTTGCTCTCTAATCGGAAAGTTCATCCAGTCTAGTCGCCTTAAGTGTTCATTTTACGTTGGCCGGGTATTTCACCACGAACGAGTTAGAATGTAACATTTAAGAAAACAACAAACCGTAATAGGGTAATCTGGATATAATTCCGGCCTGCCTGTCGCACGATGTGCAAACTATTTCCGAAACTATTTGCTCATATTGTTCACTGCTCGATAGGGAAGCTTTCCTGCCTTCTGCTTGATACACGTGACCACGATTGGTCGCTTATGTTTGTTGATTCACGTGTTCCAGTGGCACCCCATGCACTGCCGGCTTGCTCGCACGCACGATGGCTAGATCCTTAGACTAGGCAGCTGTTACCTCATACCGGTGTATCGGTTAGCTATCTAAGTTTCCACTTGTAATGCTAGCTCAATATACGTTGGGTCTCTTACTAAATTGCGAGTTCAGTTCGCGTCCGGCTCCGTTTGGGTATATATGGGAGAGATCGAAATTGCGCAAGGATGAGGTGACGCATACTTCAAAAGTAACTTGTAATGTGCGTCCAAGTGTATGTGTCAATGTGGGTAGTTGCGCGTATGAATTTCCATCCTTGTTGCGTAGAGGCAGGCGATGTGCAAACTACTATTCATGTATATCGTGGGTACTGTAGCCTAGATGTCTACCGCCCGACATCTCTTAAAACTGAATACATGATGACAAGAGATGAAGCATTTTACTGTGTGACAGTAAGTGAATGACTGGGCGAAGTAGCTTCATAAGCGTATCACTGCCGCGAGTTGTTTTCCTCATTCCTTAATCGATCTGTGTTCGTCCCTTATTTCATCGCAACATTTCGTTTCTTTGCTTGCCTCATATATTGCCATACCTTTTTGTGGACGGTGCAAGTGCTTGGTAGAAATCAAAAGCCTCTGAACTTTAATCAATAATCGCTGATCTCGCTTTTCTATGGAGAGTTTAGACAGCCCCTTTCGAACAGGAGCACTGTATCCGGGTTCCGATGTTGTCAAAGTTCGTCATTAGTGCATGTCCCTACCACGCCCGGGGTGAGAACTCTTACCACGCTTTCGTGAGGCAACCGTGTTGATCATTGCATCATTGACTTCACAATCGAATTATCACAAGTCAGTGCTCATCCACGTTTACTTGTGAGCTATGTTCAAAGTGTCCGATCGTCCACGGAGAAAACACAGTAGCTGTCCTGTTAACTCCAAACGATGACACCCCTAATACGACCTCTCTTCAGGTTGAAATCACAAAATCGGTGAACCGTTTGGTATTTTGGTTCCTGTCATATATATAGGGGACTTTTTAATTAGTGATTGTTTTTATAGTTCATAGTGTGAATGTTTAATAGCGTGAAAGTTATCTCAAACTTACTCATACACCCGGTTGAAACAACAGCACGGAACGCTATCTAAGATGTTCCATGTGAGCATCTCCAGGTTGGGTAGGCTTGCTTTTTAGCTCTCATAGTTCCGGTGACTTTAGTATATTTCACTGTACGACTATCGGAAATTTATTGACTGATAAGTAGTTTGGAAGATAGGATATATTAGATGAGATCCAATTAAGAAAACTCTGGACTACGGCTGGATTAAAATCAGCTTCTTAGCTCAGCTGGTAAAGCATTTGCCGCGTTTAGGCATGTTGTTTCTGTCACTGGTTCGAATCTAGCCGAAGTCCAAAGTTTTCGCAAATGGGTCTCTTCTAAAATATCGAACTTATCTTACTCACAGGATTCAGCTTGTGATGTATGTCCCAGATCAGATTAGTTGTTATCAAACTGTTTTTTACCTCTGCTTATTCTGACGAGAAATGCGGTTGTTCGATTCCGTGACTGTTTTGTCTCCTCAACATTTCTGACACATAACCACCTGGGATGTTTACCGTTAACATTTTAGGAGGCTTGTAATAATAGTATTTATGGCTTCTAGATATTTCCACAGATAAATTATTCACCCAGCCTCCGCATCGAGTATGCCACATCGTTTTTGTTCTGTATATGGTGTTCACAACTGACTGGCACATTTGTTAGGCCGGTACTAACTGAAAATCTCTTGATGTTTTACTGCCCACGCGTTTGGATATTATAGTATTCTGTGTCCGATTAGGTGTGCAATAAATCTTCATGTAGATTGAAAATCAGTTTACACGGCACTTTTTTATACGGGAACGGTGCTGTTATTCAGAAATGCAATAATTCTGTTTGATATATGATGCGCTAACGATTTCATATAGTTAGGACTTCTTTCTGTACATAGACGATCAACACAGTTGTCTCGCACGCATACATAAGAGAACCTCATGTTTACTTGAACCTGGACGACTGAGCCCACGATTACCCAGCAGTTGTCAGTATGGGCGCCAATTATATTGCCCTAGTCACAGTATATTCGGATGTTAATTCTACGATTTCTGTTCTGCACAAGTTTTCCAAATGAATCTGATCTTGTCTCATCGTTCACACACAATTTTGATCAGTGATTTAATACGTTACACTCTAAAGATTACTGTCTTTCGGATACTTATTGCCAAACAAATTAACTCATCCACTCCATACCGTAAAGAAAGATTGTATTCCACTAAATAGGAAATGATTTTCCTACATATTGTGGCGAAAATATTACCCGGTTTCTCCTTAATTATGGAACATTGATTGGTGTTATACAGCGTGGTCGGTCGACTTCCTAAGCGTCATAGTAACAGAATTAGCTGTCGGCGAGCACCACATGCTAGAAGAGACAAGAAGACATTCAGAAATGTTGGATTGTAATTATTTGTGTTGGAATATAGGTTGCTATTAAACAAGCCGATGTTGATCGGTTTAGATACAACTGTAAAAGTCTTAGGTGTAGTAGTACAAAACTTATGCAAAATAATAAGTGGAGTACACATATAACACGTAAGTAAAAGTGTACCAGATATAGGAGAATAACAAAACCGTACAGCGAAATGTTCGAACTTATCACAGTTCAGTAGCCGTTGTAGAAATGACGTCGATTGTTGTGAATTACCGTTTGAACCAGTTGAAGCTTGCGGAGTACGGTGGGAGGACCAGCTGATGTAAGACTTGCCTCTAACTTGTAATTCGCTCACTGAATGAGGTTGTACAAGTCTTGGAGTAAAAACTCATTTCTATGAGACCACTTACTGTTTAGTTCATATGGCAGAGTTAGATCACGATATGTGTCATTGTCGTTTTTGTTTCAGACCTGTCATAGTGGAAACACATGTAAGAGAACCTGACGGATTTTGGTTTGGCAGCTGCTGACCAGTGACCGCGCCAAACCGTGAGCGGGATGATATGTATGTACGTCTGTGAGCGTGCGTGTAAGTGCAGAATATGATGATATTGACACTAGCTGTATCGGACGAGCTGGACTAGCCAACCATGTGGAGCGCACAATGAATGAACACAGTTGCGTCATTGCGGATAGTGACGTGGGCATGAACACGACGAGATTAACAGGTTGATTTTCGAACATGTTAGCTGTAAGTGACAGGTCAGTAAGACACCTACAAATGTGTATGCTCGGTCTGTCTGAAACTGCTGTTAACATCACATAAACGGTTTAACACCTCGAACTAAATCATTATGGTTGACCGGATTTCATTGCAGTGAGGTTTCAGTCCGTTAGGTTCTGTTCGTTTTTTGAAATTTATAACTGTTTAACATTTTTAGCTAGAGATACCGATAAAAAATAACGTGAAATTGCCGATTTTCAAACGGTGTTCGGTAGAAAAAGAGATTTCATAAGAAACATCTTCTGCATAAGCGGCCCGACAACTTAAAGGTATTTAAATGCTTAATTGTAAATAAAATCAGATTAATACTAGAAAATTGAGTTGAAATATGTTTTTCAGTAGCTGCCCCTCAAATGTGATAAGTTGGACAGTACGTTCATTGGGCTACTAAGCTCCGCATTATAACACGCTAATTACTTAGTCTTATTTTTCATAGTCTAAACTGTAACTCGGATCCCAGCACCTTCGAATGAATTGTTAGTTCAGATGTGGGTGTTCGGTTATCTATCCGGCAAGCCAGACGGACAATTAGGTCATCGAATAACCGAGCATGGTTCGAAATGGGTTGAATAGCTCAATTCGATTATTTAAAAAATCAAGAGGCTGATAGCTGGCTTCCCCGTTTGTTAAACAACACAGAAATAAATCAAATCTTAAACTTAAGAAATTTGTGTTGATCAGCAAAGCAGTGATTTCTTGAGCACAGCAATCGACGAACAAATTTATTAATCGTGTATCTAGGGAGCGGAAATGTCAACTGAACCTAGCATTTTTTTGCGTAAAGAATAAACTGAATACTTCAGAAATTTAACGGCTTATGTATGAAGTTCCACTGGTCTCGGAATACTGCTACTGAGTCAGCGATCGACAACTGGACATAAAAAACACCAGGGTCTGAGTTTAATATAATTTCCAGTGGTTTATAGACCTGAGTGGTCAAAAATACCTTCGCTGAAGACTTATTCAAAATGGACGCATGTTACAAGTATCTAAGCTACAGGACCTCATCGTTTGGATTGCTCACAAAGTCTCACTTGGAGGCGCTGGAAGGTTTTAAAAAGTGGTCATTCTGTTATGATATCGAAACCTGATAAAGGAGCAGGAATTGTTCTATTGGATAGGGCCGATTACGTTGCCAAAATGTTAAACCTCTTGTCGGATAGGACGAAATTCCACACGGAAAAGACTGGTAAAGATAAGACCATAGCAATCGAAAAGAGATTATCACGTATGCTGCGCAGAATGAAACAAGCTGATTTGATTAGCACTTATGTATTCGATTGTATACGTCCGACAGGATCTCGTATTCCGCGGTTATACGGTTTGCCTAGGAGACACAAGGAAGGAATACCACTCAGACCGATAATTGACATGTGCAACTCCCCTTACGATGCGGCTGCACAGTGGTTAGTAGAAATCCTGGAACCCGTGAAGAAAGAAATAGTTACATACGGTTTAAAAGATACGTTTGAATTCGTGGACTCATCAGCAAACCTTAACGTAACCGGCAAGAAAATGCTGTCTCTTGATGTATCATCGTTGTTTACTAACGTACCATTGACAGAAACCATTGATTTTTGTGTGACTATATTGAGAATCACCAAATTAACGTTGGACTGCCCGTAGAAGATCTTAAAGAATTATTATTGTTCTGCACAAGCAATATTCAGTTTCAGTTTAATGGAGAGCTATACCGTCAGGTGGATGGTGTTGCTATGGGCTCTCCACTGGGACCAGTTCTTGCTGACATCTTCATGAGCATGCTTGAAAACAACAAGTTGGATGATGTGATTAAAGAAACAAGCTATTACCGAAGATATGTAGACGAGATATTTTGCGTAGTAGACAGCTTAGAAGATCCGCAGAAACTACTAGACATTTTTAACAAGGCTCATAACAACATTGAATTCACTTCGGAGGGGGAAATAAACGGACGAATGTCCTTTCTTGACGTGGCACTGACACGCAGACCAAATGGTTCACTACAGAGGAGCGTATTTAGGAAGAAAACTTGGACTGGTCAATACCTGCACTTCCATAGCTACGTACCGCTCAGTCTCAAACGTGGTCTAATACGTTGTCTGACGAACAGAGCAAAGAGGATCTGTACAGATGACACGATAGAGGGGGAACTAAAGAATTTACGGGAGATTTTTAGTACTAACGCCTACCCAGAAAAGTTCATCAACACGAACATGCAGGATAGAATACCGCGACCCTCAGTGGACACTGCCGATAAGGAGAACGTCTACTCATCGTTGCCATTCAAGGGTGATTCAGCGGCAGAATTGATATCACGTCAAATTGCCAATGCTATCGACACGACTTATTGTGCCGCTAGCTCGGTTGTTACATTTCACTCAAAACGGGCGATTCCACTGAATTTGAAGGATAACGTGCCTAATAATGTTGCCTCTTTTTTGATCTATTCATTTGACTGTTCCTGTGGTTCAGCATACATAGGTCGCACTACTAGGCGTTTATCTGAAAGAATCCGTGAACACTGCCCCGCTTGGCTTCACTCTGGGACAACAAAACGTATCAGTTCATCCATTCTGGCCCATTTGGTTGATTGCAATCAACACACAGACACGAAGACAGCATTTCGTACCGTCTATCGGGTCCCAGCCACTTTGTCACGAAAGGTCAAATGCCACATCCTGTCGATAGCCGAGGCGGTCGCAATCCGACTACGTCACCCGGATCTGTGTGTGCATAAACAATTCGTTCAAACCCTGAGGCTCCCTTGGCCGAACACGGCCGCCCAACCCGTGAAACAATTTGTCCCCATCCCCCTGTCCCAGCCTGATTAACACTGACTAACTAGAACCAACTTCGTTTGTGTTCCTAACCATGGCGAAGTAGTGTTAATCTTTTATCCAGTTAAATTGTCCCTTTAATAATCTTTGATCAATAACATTGTAAATTGTCACTTAATTTTATATAATTGTACCAGCCAAAGAGGAGAATTTATCGAAAACAGTCTGTTCGCAGAAACTTTGTTTTTCATGAAATTAGAGATAGTTAACGTTAATGGAGATAGTTTTTGAAAATAAATGTATTTTTCACCTGGAGAGTCCAAGCTTACAACCAATTATTAAAAACAATTTATTAAGGACTTCGAACGTCGTTCACAGCTAAACGCAGCATATGCATACAGATGAATTGCGCATCCATTCCCTAAAAATGGAAGTACCGGATTCTATTCTTCACCATGTTATGGATTAATGGTAATGAGTATTGTCATCACAACCGGGTTTCTAACTCCAACCATTTTTTCGTGAGTCCGTCCTACTGTCTACTTTGTGCCACCTTTTCAAAATGAGTTACTGCCAAATGATCCTATTAAAAAGCCCAGAAATCTTTGTTTGTCAGCAGTTTTCTGGTTACCCAGTCACTCTCAAATGGTATTATCGACGGCCTGTCATGTAGATTGATGTCGAATATTTTTGTGAGTAATAAGCTTGAAAGCGTAACTAAAAACAGAGCGATTATGAGCATCAGAAATACGGTGAGGGCATAACAGCGTTTGACAGTGTGAACTACGGTGAAATTCACTACGTTTCTCTGAAGCCAAACAAATTTCTGTGGATGGAATCTTGAAATTAATGACTCAGACTGCAAGTGAACTCATGTATTTCTCCAACATTTCCAGTAATGTATCTAATTTTTTTTATGACTGACTTAAACAGTCTGTTCCTAGACTGGAACAAAAAACAGTTGAATAGAAAATGTTGGCTTTCAAATCTGGGCAGTTTGTCTCAAGGAAATAACATCAATTTTTTCAACTGATCAATAGTGAAGTGGTGCTAACAGTAAGAGCCATCTCCTTATCAAAGACCATTTGTTTCAGTTCACTTATCGTACTTTCACGGAGTTCACCACAAAGTCAAAATGCTGGTAGTATCTACTTTACTATTTTTTCTTCAATAATAACGTCTACTTAGGTTTAGGTCACACATTCAGAATTTGAAAGTTCTAGTCCATCATGATTAAGCATCTTTTAGTTTTCTCTGCGGGCCATGGACACCATTTTCTAGCTGGTGGCTACGGATTCTAGCAAGTTTTTGTCTCAACGATTAGAACAACGGTTAGCCAGCATACAAAGATTGCTCCGGCAAACTTAAGCTTGGTGTGTAAACAAACTGTGTTACGACTAACCAACTACTGCCACAACTGTTCAAGGACAGACCTGCCACACGAGTATAGTGAGGATGAGTGATCATAATATACTACTCACACGACTGCTATTCAATAGTAGGATCAGAGCATATATTTTGACATCCAAGTAACTGCAGGAAAAATACAGGAAGAAAAATCGGAGTGCAGCATCATCCAAAACGGTCTTTGCTACGTAAAAGAACTGAGTATTGACGTCTGAGGCTACCGAGACGGTCTGGGCTGAGTACCGTATGCAACTGAGTGTTTTTGTTTAAGGTTTTGTTTAAGCGATTAACCCATGTGTTGTTTTCTCGAATAATTGATATTTGTGCCATCCGCGTTCTTGATTCACAACACTAGAACCTAATTCAAGTTGCACCTGTGTGCTATGTTGAGTGAATGGTGCAGTGCAAACACACCGAGTGCGTTTTTTTCTAATCAGTGCCTGCTGAAAGCGCTTTATACTGAATGTTTACCATTGTTCTCATACCCTACTCAACTTTTGCAGGTCAGTAAATCATAGCTACTTGAAAAATGAACAAAAAATCAATTACACAGAAATTAAAGAAACACAAAATGAATACAGTTTAATTACTGGGAGCAATGAGTATCCTTGGACGTCAACGGACAGAAGGTACCTGATTTGTGCAGGCTGAACTGGCTATTTGAAACGAGCCTTTACGGTCAAGACTTTTACAGTCTGTTTGAGTCTACCAACATCTTTGAAATTCTGACTTGAAAAGTGACTAAAAATAAACAGGTGAAAAACTCAGATCCAAATAAACGTCACTTGTCACATCGATTCTGAGGGTTGTACATATTCACGGTTTGCAACTACAAGCCACTCTCAGCAAACTGAAATTTTTCCCTGGGCATTCGTGAATGGTCTAAATCCAAATAGTGGAATCCATGGCACTCACTACGTTGCTCGTTCGGTTTTAGTAATACGCAAAACCAACAGTAAAAACCCTGTGCATGTTTCACGCAATATTTGCATTATGCCTATACGAGGAAATCAGCGTGAGTGGAGTTTTCTAAAAACGATTTGTTTCTAAGTGTTCTCTATACCTATGTGGTCAAGCTATATCAGACTTGTGCATAAGGTATTTTCTGGCAAAAGTGCTCACATTACAACGAACTCTTTTTACTCCTAACTTCGACGTTATCCAACTGACCTTCAAGGGTGCACTTGCCCTGACGTTTGTTAGTTGAGGTCAACCTTGTTCATTGGAAGTTCATGGTCATAAAAAATAGCCATCAGTGAGGGTCAACAAGCTGAGCCTGTTTATTCACGTGTACATCAAGAAGTTGTGGGCCACTAAAAGATAGTAGTAGGGGTGTTGTTCAAAACGGCTTTGATGGGTAAAGGGACACACATTGGGACAAAAAAGCAGCGCATAAATGGCTCCATGGGTAGCAAGACGAGCACGGTCTTCCTGCAATCGTTGCATTTGCCAACAGTTGACTGTGCACCTTGTCTCACATGACCATACGATCTTACTGGTTCATAATGCAACATTTTTGCGCTACAAAGCAGACACCCTTGAGTGGACTGCAAACACACAACTGGATGACGGTTTGTGAAAAATGCCTGCACCCACAGGTATGGATACGTGGTTCCATTTGTACTCTTGTGTGTACACTCGGCAAATTATTTCGGAGCATGCAATATTTGCACAAGGCAGCATTTCGTTTAGGCATATTTAGGTCAACCATTTTTGTTTTGTTTGACTGCTTACTGTAAAAATCCCATTTTATCTGGGCTTTATCCCTTATAATTTTATGACCACTCACCTTCTTTCGAAATTTGGCAATGCATTAACTGCAAGCAAACAGCTGGGTCATATTTCAATAGTGTATTTCAAACTGACCAGGTAGTATTGGATTTTTTCTAACTGGCACCAAATAATGTAAGTGTAATATTGTGCCAAGTTCGATGCACTCTTGGATTTTTGTTTGTCACACAACTATTGTTATCCGTGTAGTATTTTTGCAGTAAAGTGAAAGAAGAAGGACTGCAGCAACCAAACGGAATTTGCAAAGAAAACAAGGTTGGAAAATACATTAATTGCAAACATAAAAGAATCGTAGAAATTCATACACATCTGACGATAACTGCCGCCCTTATTAGACAAAGAAGTTGGTGGAAGAACTTATTCGTATGGTGATAGTTGATGAGTAAAATACCGTACTATACATCGGATTGTTTACTGCAGGCAAGAGGACATCTTCTTGAGAATATCCAGAGCATTACTGACAAATGAGATAAGAATCGGTCAGTCGGGTGATGGATGATGGACGACCGAAACCGTCAAAGCATTAAACCATTTTGTTGATTGCCAAAAATGGTGTCAAATTTTATGTGCTTCTCGCCATCATTACTTCACCTAATCCACTTATTCAGCCACATACATATGCCATGTTAAAATCGTTTCTTTCGGGGGTCTGGGGGTTGGCTGCAGGTTCTCATCGGCTAGTGTTCATATAATTGCATCATTTTGTAAAAGTCATTGCGGAGTCACTTCTGGGAACATGAGTTTTGGTTCAGTCAGTGAAAGTCATAGTTGACGGAAAACATTAGCTAGCAGATTATCTTAGAAAACCAGAATATCTTTCGTTTATGTTTACAGCATTCTTTCTTAAGTGATACATACTAGCGGTCCATGAATAGAGTATTACACGAGCAACTGAATACTGTTTTACGTAGCATATAATTGACTGGAGAAAACTCTCAGACAGTTCCCTCACAACAAGTGAGTCCGAGAAGAATCACCCGCATTATACTGAAATCTGTATGACTGCAGATCCTATCGATGAAATTACGTTCTATCTAGCCCACAGTCCGAGTGTAGATAACGTTTGCTATCTCACAACTCACTGCTAAAATCCATTTGGTTTGACTCCTGCATTTATGTGGGCATAGTGTACACCCATCTAGAGCACGTTCTTGACATCGTTAACTTTTCGCCTAAGTTAGTTACGACTCTATTCTTGGATGTAACTGAGGCATCTGCTATCTGTCATTTTCAATCGTTGATCGTTAAGCAACAGGGATTTTGTATCGATGTAACGTTTAAGGATTATCCAGTCCAGTTGGATCGCGTCGTATCAAGTCTCTGTTCCACGCAAATTAAAAATCCACCGGTAACCTGAGCTAATTGGTTGCGTCGGGTCTTTACAAGTGTTGTTCAAACATTCATAGATATTGTTGGGGTCAGTGATTCATTTGATCAAAAATCCAATGACCAATAACCATTTTTCCAAGTTTCCTCTAAGAACAACAGAATAAACAAGCAGAATCAATGTCTATTGTAGAGACGATCGGGCAACCAGACTATCATTCACAAACCAAAATGGTCGAAGATTAGGTGTAATAATTCAGGCATGCCTTTCGTGACGTTAATAGCGCAGTGGTCAACATGGTTGTTGCATGAAAGCGTAGTTAAAGCTATAATCTCGACCATAGCAAAGATGTGCACTACTGGCAAGCTCAAGCAATAGCAAAATTCGAATCCAGTGCTTCTTTTCGAAGGGAGCCGCCTGGAAAGTTTATCTGAGTGCGAAGTCTGCGATTAATCGTGAATAATGTTCAGCTTGGAACTAACATAATTATCGACTGCTGCCGAGTAATCAACATGCAATCGGAACAAGATGATAGTCATGGTTGGCGGCATCCAAAACGGATGAGCGTGTCACAATGACCGAAGCCAAAGGACGCCTGCGCTTCAAACCAGCATCCCAAGTGGCTCGCGCTGCACTACTTGCGGTTTCCACGTATCCAGTGTAACCCAAAGTGAATAAGACCAGTAGATGTGTGGGTGAGGCTTTTGTGTCCAGCCGGCCAATGCTGGTTAGCCAATTGAATGGCTAGCACGAAAAAAACCCCTCATGTCTTGGAAAATAAAAAGAGACAGACTGCAATGACATATAAACTGGGCAGAAAGATATATAAAATATAATACAAGAAGCATTTCAGTATACGAATGCAGGTTGGTGCATTCTAGCGAGGATACAGTAAAAAAAACTCAGAGTTAGGCGACGAAGAGTTCAGGCAAACGATTCATCATACAATGCACCAACAAAGCTGAAGAAAATAATGGATGAAAGACCGCAGACGCTCAAGTTTCTGAAAGAGGAGCGGATTAGTTGCCAAACCACTATGGTCTTGGTCAGCGCAAGATATTGCTTCACCAATACTCAACTGGTCTCACAAAACTATCACAGCGTTGCTGATTTTACTACCTCACAGGTTAACTGTAACGTACTGCTTGTAACCATTAGATCCCAAGGTCGTGATATTGTTTAGACAAGACTACACACCGTCAGGGATCCCCGATCAAGTATATCCTATCGTCATTCATTTAAAATGAAACTTCGATGTGGTTGTAAAAGCCACGTCCAAATGTGGATGCTGTTCAATCTGTAATAATCAACAACCAGTCACAACGCACATTAAACAGAACACGGGCTACCCTCACGCTGGACATATGAAATGACTGTTGTTCAACATCCCCGCCTTCACTACTCGGATTCTGGTAGTTGAAAATTGCAACTAACGCATAACTGACAACCTTCATTGTTGTGAACGATGTTTTATGGAACACGAATTTAGTTCAAGTTTTATTCACATAAAGACGCTAGTTGTGCATTACCACATGTGGACTATTAGTACCAGATTTTAAAAGAATCCACAACTGTCATTGTTTGAAGTGAGATACGAGGAAGACAAGAAGTGGCTTTCTGAGAATAAGAAGAAGGGATAGTCTGGCAGGTAGTTTGGGTTTTGTCATACAAATATGAGTGGTGTGAGTGGGATTAATTTTTTGCGAGAAAGTTGTTTGATCACCCATCTAGGAGACAAATCTCCTGTACAATCTAAGTGTTGGGGATATAATGTACCAAGACCAAATTCGCTTGCAACTTTAGCACAATCATCTAAACTCTGATAGAAAGTGTTGGCAGAAAGGTACAATGTTAACCGTAGAATAGAAAGTCGTAGACTTCACTTGTATTTTCCAATTTTCTAACCGATCCGTAAGAGCGACGGTTGATTGGCGCAGCCAGCACAGAGGAGCGTGCTACACGCAACCTTTTCAACCACTTTTGAAGAGACGACAGTGTTTCAAGTTGCTCTGTTTAGTATTA
>JTDE01002523.1:65403-79744 GCA_014338405.1 Paragonimus skrjabini miyazakii
CTTTGCAGCACACAGACACCTAAGGAATGATAACATGTGCATGCAGCTGAATTTGCTGTGTAAAGCTCATAATACAAAGTTCAGGGCGTATTAATAAACAATTCTCACCTAATGCATTTATTACACTACTACATTGAAGAATTCATAGAAACACCTTTGTTTCTGATAACTGAAGTATTTCGTTGTAGGACGTCAAACGCTGAACGATTGATTCAGTGAGTGAGTTAATCTTACCAAAACGAGGTGTTTCATTTGGCTACTGTGAGAAAAAAATCCTTTCGAAAGTATTCAAGACCACGGAAAATAGGCAATGGATTTATAAGATTGAGTGAATCTTCAGATAAGAATTCAACATTGATAATTCTCCATCCGGAAAGCGGTTAACAGTTAGCAAAAAAGAGGAAAGATTGAGGCCGGTAAAGTTGTCGAGACACGTGGGCGTTCATCTGTGAGTAAACGAACAATCTCATCTGTATGGATTCCTTAATGAGTGTTACCTTCAATAACTTCACATACAACATACAAAGTAGCAAAATCTGTTGATTTATACCTATGTTTGGGCGATATACTCAGTATGAGCTGAATGTTAGCTACAAATGGTCACATTCGTCGCATTCCTATAGGCGAAATCATCCAGTCATCAAAATGTCGTTCAACAAATTGTAGATTTCGGTGACTTCAATCTGAAGAGGAGTTCTAGCTATGGGGTGATCCACTGAAAGTAATAAGACAATTAGCACCTCTCATCTGAAGATGATTAGGCAACCTGAGCATTACACAAAAGCGAGTGAGCGTTTGCATGTGAGGATCGAGTTGTGCATTCTTTGTTAACAGTGTAGTGGTCAACACGGTTGCTTAATGCAACCGTTGTTAGGTTTCAAGTCCCGGTCTTGACTAAGATGTGTACTATCGACGAACCCTAACAGAAATGAAACTCCAGTATAGTGATCTTTTCCCATAAGAGCTATCTGAATTGTCTGAGACTGCCAAGGCAACGGTAAGTTATGAGTGATTTTTCATTCCTATCATTTAACAATGCCGTGCTAATCTACGGTACTCAATAGTCACGTTTACTAGGAGGTTGAACGGCAAAAATGTAACAGATTATGGAAAGCATTTGTTTGTACCCCGTTCATCGACAACAAAGGAACACGAGATATCACAAATTTGCTCATGATTTTCAGATACGGCCGTAAAATGGTCGAACTTGTACAACATTGACGATACGTTTTATGACAACAGTTCCAAGACAGAAAAACAACTTACATAAACAGCAAACCCGCAATGTATGCCGGACGGTAAATATTCCTAGACATTAATCCGAACAATGCAAGCAATTTTGAGTACAAATTGCCTAGCAGGATGACAAATGAGATGTCGATGGATTCAGTCGTGTGGGCTACAGTATGCGAACTATATAAAACAGGAAAAACATGTGTTATTGTTGGTTAGATAACCTGATACTTGCTTACCATGGTCGTTGACTGCGTTGAAAGTTTTACTTGACAGCAATGAACTTTGTATCTGCTAACGGGTGCAATTAGGCACGGCCTTAGCTTATGTAGGCTAACTAGGTTGAACTTTTGACTAAGGGAGACGGTGAATAACAACACAGCGAATGCATCTAACATAATCACTAGATAACCATTCCAACGGGTTAGCGCATCTAATTCGAAAAAAATTTTCGCAATTTTTCCAATGTCAGTAGAAAAATGGAGTCTATTCACTCTGGACAGGTAGGCAACTTCTGTGTCGCTCAGTGCTAGACACTGATTGATCAAAAAGTTAGCCTCATCTCAACGCTGCGGACGAAATCACATTCCACTGAATCGAATTGACCGAGTTGGCTGTCACAAGCTAGCCCCATGTCTCCAGAGACTATTATTCCCAGTAATGAAACTGTAGAGGAAGTCTCCAATTTCTCGTCAATAGTTTGTTACAAAATGCCTGAAAAGTTGCAAGTGACCTTCACAGTTGGCATTATCATATCCTTTTCCGGCCTTCATTAGTGTTCTCAGTCTTCGAATCAGTTTTCGTTTTCATCTCAATTACACGCTTGCAATGTACAATCTGGACTTTTGTTTGATCTATTCTTCTGACCTTGCTTTATTGTTGGTCGCATACCCTAGAAATATGCATGAATGAGTTTGTGACCATGTTCGATATAAAGAAGCTCTGTTTGAAGGCCAGTCCTTTCCCTGTGTTCATGTGTTAGCCTCGGGTGTTTGGGTCGGCCGGGAAGTTACGAATTAATCGCACATACTCCATAGGTCGTTGTTAATTACCGTTAACCGTCGTTCCGTTATCCACCGTACCATCAACCGCTGTTCTGTGGCCTGTTTACGCGCTCATAAGCAACACTGGTGTCCATTCTCTGTTCGTTTTAGGTGCTCTCATTTCCAACCAAAGAAATAATACACAAATATTGGATTCGTGTCAATGCATAGTGATTGGCAAGTTACTACCATACAGTGTATGAATTTATGAAGGTAATGGCTTTACCTGATTTAATTATGAAAACAACTGATGCTCAGCAAATATCTATTGGAGGTCAAGGTCACTCGAGGCTTATAATTTAAATTTTGTTATTCACCCACTAATCTAAGACATCCAACTTGTATCGTCAGTTTCTGCGTCAAAACGTATTTGTGCTCCTGTGATACTTATATTTTGTCAGATTTCATGAATTCAGACAACAAGAGTAGGGAAAACAACCAGGGTCCGGACGCGTGTCCATACGGTTGGCGATAGAAGCAGTTTCCCTTGAATTATTGTTGTCCGAAAGGTGGGTTAGCATTCATTGGACCAGACAAGAGGGAATTTCAAGCACGTACACTACTTAAGAAATTAGTCTGATGGGAAAATCTGACATTTCACTGATCATCTTCCACTTCGGCCAACCGTTGAAGATCACCACCAAACCAGTTTGGTAAAACTTTCAAAATCGAACCAGAAAGTGCAGTTGAAAACGGAGGGCTATGGTTATGCCTGATGACTTGTTGGTGTTTCGCCGAAATCGCATCTGACACACAGTTATGTGATATGATTGTTCATTTCACGTGTAGAAGAGGTGCCATGACACAACTAAAAACAACAGTAAAAATGCAATAACCCGTTAAAAATATTTCCTTACCTTCCGTGATACTTGACTATACTTGAGAGTTGGCATGGCCAGTGCACAAAAGTTTCAAACATTGGTCAGCGTCATTAGTGTATCCCGAAACAGTGTTCGAATGAATTCACATTGATCGCACCTTTTCGTCTTATGAAAAAGAATGCGTTAACTTTCAGCTCATTGGAAAGATGTGGCCAGTTCGTTCTATATTGATTGAGTTCAGTAGGAGTGGACGTTTCAAAGAAATGTTTTGGGTCATTCTTAACAAAGATATAAGATAAAGAGCGTGTGTTGTGCGCTATGTTCGTGCTTCTTTCGCCCTGAGCTGATAAGGCCAAGTAGCGCTAAATTATTTCGGATTGGATGCCGTTTAGTCAGTAGATTAACCAATCGTTAATTGACTCGTCTTCACTAGCGTACCTCGTGCATTTCATTTAATGAGTTTATGATTAGCGTCTTTGCGTGTGCCATGATCAAATAACGTTTGGCCATTCACGTACACGCATCGAGGTAATTGCGTCAACCAGTGGCATTCTCGTCGGAGATGATGCATCACAGTCTAATAGGCGAGACCATGAATATGATGAGGTAGCATACGTGCGCGTGATTGGATACGTGCACGGTGAGCGGTATTTGATTACAGATGAGTAGTGGGGTTAACAGACAGTAACTGAGTATCCTATCGAGAAGATCGGGCAACCTGATCATTATTCACAAGCGAAAGTGGTTGAGTGTTCACATATGATAATTCGGTCGCGCCTAATATGAGGTGAATAGGGTAATGGTGAACACGTTTGTCTGATGAATGCGTGGTCGTGGTTTTAATCTCGACAGTGGCCAGGATATGCATTACTGACGAGCTCTAATGAGAACGGGACTCGAGTCTGGTGCTTGGGCAGTTCGAAACGGGCCGACTGGAAAGTCTATGGGAATGTGAGAGCTGCGACCAATTGTGTGTGATGTTCATTCTATATGAAAAACAAAATCCCCTACTACTCATCAGTATATAAGACATGTGTTGGTTAAGTACATCTGAGTTTGAAGCATGCACATTGGTCCAAGGCATGTGAAAATTTGCCACGCAGGTCATGTTCAAAATAATGTTGCAAACTAATCGTTCGCGGTAGACGCGAAACAACATTAATTTCCACAAGGTGCTCATGTATGAAACGAGTAATATTTTGCTTTGAGGAATAGAATGTGACAACATTATGCAGTGGTATGAGCCAACTGTTTTTGCGCCAAAGTTCCGCAAAACCCACCGTCAACAACCACACAGAGTTAGAATAGACAGTGGATCCATTTTGTTAGATCGGTCAAAATTATGAAGACGAAAATCCTGTTAAGATATTGAAGTAGGGATGAAGTGTCTATCTATAACGGGATATGAATATGATCACTTTATCCAGAAGGACATTGGTCAGTCATCACATATAATAAGTCTAAACAAACACTTCAAATCGTGAATGTGTCGTTCGCAAAAATAATCACTCACCCTATAAAATATCTTGGGAAGTCAACCACGACATTGCGTATTCTGTTCCTTGCAGGCGATCTTATGATCTATGGTTTTTATTCACATTCGTGTACTGTTTGACCTACTACGTGTAAATTTTTGTCGGGTTGGCACACCAAATCTTCTCGGGTGTTGAAAACAACGTTTGTCACGTCTCTCTTCCCAAGGCTAGTTACACGCAGCCATGACCAGCTTGAATGGAGTAAGAACTGTTGCAGTGATGAGCTACAGATGTACAGCATATGGTGTGGGGGTAGAAACTAACAAGTTACCTATAAGTGTAGTGTACAAATCAAGATACTGGAGTTTTCACAATCCCGGTCTAGGTAATTGTGTTCCTTTAGGCCAGATGTACAAAGGTAAAACGTCACATCTCCCCGTTTGACCACTGTGGAACTGATAGGGTTGGGATACTTCGATGAACTCGACAACACAATAGTTGGTCCTGTTAAATTGATTTACCTACCAGAGACTTGCCTCGTACTTGAACACATTAACCAGGTGTTTATGTCATAGTGTGATGATCTCAAGTATGTTTGCTCTGTTTACTACTTGGATCTGCGCTAATCAATTACGCTAGTAACGGCAGTGTTGCTTAATGGACCGGTTCTTTTGGGATGCGAAACATCAACGGTGTCAGTATATTGCAGGAGACATGACAACGATGTGGGTTAACAATGCTTCAACGTTCCTAAGGTTTGTTTTCATCTGTTGTCTACTTGTTCAATGTATAACGGCAGTCTTTTTCTCCTCTGCCCCATTCCTGTTGCTGCACGTCCACTACCGACCAATAAAGTGATTACTTCATCATTCGGTTGCTGTCTTGATGATGTGTTTTCATCTTGGGGAGAAAATGCTCGCAGACAATATTTTGCTGCTAACAATCATTTTAAGGCCCAACCGACCTTACATGACATTTCAGGTAGCACACCGAAAGAAATGGACTACTCTGATGCAATAATGATCCTAATGTAGCAGTCTCCAACACCATCACCGTTGCTCAATAGAACAGAGCGTTTCTTGGACGAACGGTGCAGTAAATCTTGCTAACATACCAAATAAATAAATGTTAGTGTGGAAAACTTAATTCTGCTTATTACAAGTTTATGTTTACAACCGTGATAAGTACGGTTTGGCAGGACTTTTTCCTTCATACACAAACTGAAATAGCTGAAAGTAAAGTGTTGTTTTGAGTGAAGTTGCGATACAAGGTCATGTGATTAGTGCACCTCGTAAGGCCTCAAGTAACTTAAAATCGTTTCCAACAAAGCAGTCAAAATGATATGAGAGATCATAGTTTAATAAACAGAACTTCAGTTCTGAGGTCAGGGACCTGAGGAATCGATTTGTATGGTGCAACACTACATTAACTACGTCACACAATTAGTTTAGTTTTTGTCTCACAAGCCCAACTTTAATCAGAAGAGGGTCTACATTCCAATGACTGTAAGAACAGTTTGTTAATGATACCCTTCACATCTTTCGTGGTACATTCAAGGTCGTACTATTTTTGGACCACTCAAACCAGGTTTTACATTCCGTACACATTACAGTAATTGTCAACACTGGATTGGGGATAACGAAAAAACAGCGAGTTAATATCGATTTACCCTATGAACATACTTCTATTGTGCCTGGTATTGAATAGACTTACATATCAAGTTCAGTTATGCCATATATTGATCAGTTGATATTCGCCTAAATGAATCGAATACACTGACCTAAGTTTTGGTAGAATGAATGTGCAGTGGATAACTCTGTTATGAGCAGCATATTCTACATCCCAATGCACTCCATAACTGGATCGAAGGAGCTGGATAAAACAACTTGGTTTGTTTAATCCGATACTAGGTAACAAAAACGACAAACTGGAGGGAGGAATTTTTTCACATGGATACGTAGCTACTGTGACAAAATGTTTAACTAATTCTGAACTGTTAAAAGATATGATCCATCAGATTTAATGAAACTTGAATTATGGTCATAAGGAAGGTTGCCAAATGACGAACGATGGACATTTTCTTCGAGTCAAACTTACATTAGAAAGCTTTTAGTTCGTCACTGTTGATGGATTACAGAGGTAGGTCAGGACAAATCAGAGTATGCATGGATAGGTATAGGGAGAGAAAGAATTCCATCAAAGAGCTCCGTCAGATATAAATACTTATTTAGAAATAATGGAATTACCAAAAAGCGTATAGGGAGATAATGAACGGATGAGACCACAAGGCGTGATCACATTGTTTCCTCATTTTATTGAAAGCGAATTGCTTGGATGAATGTGTGAGATAAGCTTTTAGAAAGACATCTGGACGTGCGCACACCGTGGTCTGTTTAACAAATAATATGCCGCTAGCCCTTTAGGAGAATGAGAAACACATTACTTGCCAGATGGAAGAAGGTTTATGTCGACCCCTAAATAAAAACAGAATTGAGCTGGAACAGGTCAAGAAAAGTAGAATAAAAGTCATACACAAGGAACAATAAAAAACGAATCCACTCCAATCCATGTAGACAGTTGTATGATCAGTTTCATAATGGGGACATTCCACAATATCGTTAGTTAGGCTACCTCGTTGTGATCCAAAAAGATAGCCTGGTGAGAAAGAATGTTCTATCAGTTTGTGAACAAGCGTGAATTTGATTTATTGGTAATGTTTCACTTACACCAAAGAAGATTCTTCAGACCAGATGTAGTCTGAACTGATGAGTCCTGTACCTTTACTTCTGAAAGTTTAAAATTTGAGTATTTAACAAAATTGAAACTAACAACACAAAATAGTAGATAATACGCTGAAAAATATTAAAAGTCACTAATGCAGAAAAATCTGGATATTTACTAAAGGCTATTCCAAGCGTTCGTGTAAATAGACGAGGAAAATAAACCCTGAACACATTGTCGGTCGCACTGATGGCGTATAATATATTTTCCAGAAGACAACCTTTTAAAAACTGTAAAGAACCACCAAGTAGACTGTATAAATATTCACTAATCGACTGTGTATTCAGTAGGCGCAGATGGGTCAACTGGAAACACAACGTTAAATTCATACACATAAACATCGTAGCGCGTATATTGCACCATGTTTTACGGTTCCTCGATGGCGAGGCTTGAATGCAAAAATCTTCATTATTGCTCAGGACGACCGGTACGAATGGACGACCTTTTCACTGATTGATATAACCTGCAAATATCCGTTTTATTCTGTTGTTCGCGCAGATGTACGTTAATGGAATAGCGCGAGCTCCATAACATTATTGACGTTAAGTGTGATAGTGCAGTTTTAATTGGAGAAATAAACGTGGACTACTACGATGCTGTCCTGATCAACGGCAGTCAAGATCAACGAAGTCGCACAAGTGATTTTCGAATGAAATACTAGCGATCGTAATGAGGCGCCATTTCAAACCCTGGATAAAATGGTAACACAATGATGGCCTGTGTGTCTTACACGACAAACCGCATGTGTGCAAACTTGTTCAGTCATACACTTTAAGCGAGTCAATTATATTATAGCTCATTTCTCAGAATATTCCGAAAATGGTGCATTCTCGCGCTGTTTTGGTGGCTCTTATTATCAACAGTTAGATTTAGCAACCAAGCATTTCTTGAAAATATTCGGATTCGGAATTTGTACAAAAGGTCCCAAAAAATCGTCTCACCATTTAGCAAGTTTGATACAAATCACGAGAATCGATACTGTTTTGTTAGTTCCGTCCATATATCGTTTCTTTGTAGGTTTTAGACATAACAATCTGTCAGCTTGTAAGATATTTCTCAGTCGACCGTCCTACGGCATGGACAACTTATGTACGAAGTTCACCTCAGTGTTGAATGAATGAACTGATTCCTGAGTTGTTTTGAATTCTGCCGAGCCGAGACTCTTGAAAACAGAAACACTGGTCTCTCTCATATGTACTACAAGCAATTTTGGCTGTAAACTATTGCAACTTGCTTGTTTCACTTGTCTAACTAACCACGTTGGCGAAAAGTCGTTTGTTAGCCACTCCTCTTTATTGCACCGTTTAAACTATTCACGAAGGTAGCTGTGATACTATTACATAACTACCCAATAAGTATGTATTTCTTCTAATTTCATACTGACATGAAATTTGATCAAGCAACTGTTATAAACAACAGTTTGTATGATGTGTACAGGTCAGTCTACGAATCCATGCACAAAACAGGATAGTGGCGTCGTTTTGATGTATCCATAGTTCCCTGTTATCTTGCTGTCCTACAGAAGATGTCAGTGCCGTTACGTAAATTTTCATCCTCACCTGGTTGGCAGCATCCAAAACGGATTAGCCTGTCACGTCGACCGAAGCTAATGGAGGTCTGCGGTTTAACCATCACTGCAAGTAGCTTCAAATGCGCCAGTTGCGGTTCCGTGAACATTTGTTTGTAAAATGTTCGTACAAACCCTGTGGTCGTCGTGATCAAATTTCACATCACTAACGTCAACCTCGACTTCTGCAACCTAAATGTGAACAGACCGCTAAACCATTCGTCACAAAAATCACTGTCTCGTCAGTTAAGTGACGTAACCAGTCTGTTTGCAATTCTGTACCCCACTACACGTACCAGTGGAAGTCTTCTATACACTGATTCACTTTTGTTGAACATGTTTAACTGTAGTGATATATTAAGGAATTTTTCTTCTACTGTAACGGTTGAGGTCTAGTAGACATTTGTTGACTTCTAACGTTTTTTGAAAAAAGCTAAGTTTCTGTTTCACTGGGATGTTTGAAACAACTGATTGTTGTCATTCCTAACGGAACACATTTTGCATTGGATCGATACATACACTTGTGAATATTATTTTGCTTTACTTGAGAAACACACTGGAACAATTTATCCTACCACAATACACATATTTACCGAAAGACTCTATATTCCATATTCGCTGTACAGTCTATGGGAATGAATACTGTTGTGTATTTTACATAGTTAATGATTAATGGGTGCATATTTGCACTCATACTTATGCGTTTTTACTGCGCTCAGTTTCCCCGATATTGGCATTCGAGTCCATTATGTTGCTGTCCTCTTTAGGGGAAGTTACACTATTCGTTGACTATGAACTTCAAAGTTCTATATTATGTTGATGTAAGCACAAAATATCTCCAGCGAATATTTTTACGGCTGATTCATTACTGAAAGCATTATAACTTTAGTTTTTCTCATAATAATCAACAGACAGAAACTGGTAAGCACTAGTTCTCAAATACACTTCTGTATATAAAACAGTTCGTTCCCTTCAGAAGTTTGAACAGCACTGTTAGAACACGAACACTGATAGATGAAAGCATTTCGTATTGACTCATCAGTAATCGGTTAGTTTCATGTATCCTCGGTAGACTGGGGCGTGACTACAGGGTGGCCATTGTATAGGTAGACACATCGCATACTTTTGAGCAGTAGTGTACGAAAACACAATGTTAGTTTGCGATGGTCACAGGAAGGGTGGAAATAAATTGAATTGGCGGTTACTGAAACAATATATTTGGTATCCGCGCGTGGTAGACGAGTCCCATTCTTGATAACAAAAGTCAGGATTGTAAACTCTGTGGTTTCTGAGATATTGACCTGTTGGACTGGTTATTAAAATATTATGTACGAATATTTCATTGTTGTCAGCACCTCGACCAAATTTTCCAACGTTAGCTGAAGCTACAACCTTACGAAGTCGGCGAGTAGGATTCACTAAAGCATGACGGTTACTTTAATGTCAGCCACTGTATTTTCTCACCAGCGACAGCACTGTTTATACCCCAATTTCTCTTAGCTGGTCAAGTCTACCATATGCTTAGTCCATAAAGAAAATGGATCAGGGACGGCCCGCTTAATACGATCGGCCCACACCAGTGTAAAAGCAAGCTTGTTCTGTTATTCCTTGGTTTACTACTGCGGTATAACCGCGTAATCAACGTGACTGTGGTTCTCCGTCAGATTAGTTTATATTCATTGATTTTTGTACTGTACTTAAATTGCTCTCAACGTGAAGGCGTCCTCAGAAGTCGTAGTGGAATGCGATTCTCTGATGGCCTAATAATTTGCCCCAATTAATTCAGTCACCTTTCTGATAAGAAGAAGCTGTCTGCCGAATAGAAAAACAGCCAGGATACAACTGCATTAAAAACAATACTTTTAGGCAGTAGCTCTAGTGTCTGTTTTTTCCACAGTCTTACGAATGTTTCAAACGATCTTCCTTTTAAGGTTACTTCGTAACGTGGAGCAATAGTCTACCTGCCGAACCCCTATGTAACACTGGAAGTCCCGTGCTGGTGCATTTCAGTTGTTTCGCTTCAGTTATTAAAACGAAATATATTCACGTGTGAATCTTGACCGAATTAATTCGTCAGGTATGGTGAGGACAAACGACCGCCTTATACTACTGACACCACTATTATTCAGTAGTGAGGTAGAAGCATGGGTTTGGACACTGAAGTAACCGCTGGAAAAATACGAGAAGAAACATCGGAGTGCAGCTTGGCATGTAATGGTTCTTGGTACACAAAAGGAATGAGTATTGACAACCGTTGTAGTAGTGACCTTTGGTGACCAGATACAGATGAGCGGGTTTTGAAGCACGTAAGTCTTGTGTTGGTTTTCGGACTAAACATCCCTTGCGCCATCCGCGTTCTTGGCTGACAACACAAGTACTTCAAATGGAACTTGATTGTCGTTGCTTCTTCGCTCCCGCTAAACTGATCTTGCATATTTTGCTTGGTTCAATAATTACTTTACAAACAGTACGAAATCGGCACACTTTAAATTATGCATGCCCGCAATGGTGCCTTGTTAAGCGTATGTTTCTTTTATTTTCGTAAATACAACAAATATTGTCGTAGGTAAAATTTTAATCAATAGCAAACAGAAATTACAATAATGAGTTGCGACTGTAATTTCAGCACATTACGATGTAAACGCTGTTACTCACTTGTTTGCGCTTTTGAAAATAATAATTGTCTGTGTAAAATTCGCAGCCAAAACTCATTCTGATGATCCTGCTTCTAATGAACCCCAAACTCATTCAATGTCTGTTTTTTAATTCACTATGGTTTTATTTACTGACCTCCTTAGCCCCTCCCCTTTGTTTTTTATCCTACTAGGTTTCTTCGCGAAGAACTGAAAATGTTGTCTGAGATGTTTCTTCACGTTGGCAATTTTGTACAACTAAACATGTTGCAACCATAGAATCTTGTTTCAGAGCCATAATCCATCGTCATCTTCACATTTAAACAAGCATTTTAGACTGCTCATTTTAAAAGAACGCATTGGACTCGAATTTTGTAGTTATTAGTGCAACTCAGTAGTCCGAACCAGAAGCTACACTCCGGCCCTTGTTCTCGGAGAGAACCTGACAAGGTTGTCGGCTAGTACAAAGTACTTATTGTTTTGTCATGGTTTTGATTTAATCCAGCATGATCACCACACGGGGTTGGAATGGATGATATATTCAATGTCATTGCTTAGTTTCATCAAACTAAATAAAACAAATTATCCAACGCTTCCGGGAAATTACGCTGACATCCTGTACCACTGATGCACATTAAGTCGAAGGCACAATTACTACGTCAATTTCTCATAAAGTTTATTCAGGAAGCGTGTGACCGATGCTAAAAAATCTTTGAAAATCTCACAAAATCAAAACCTGTTTTCATACCAATCTCATTTTGAGGAAAACATGAGTTGAACCAATTTCGAATCGGCTTCAAAAGATTGGCACAAAGCTTGTTCTAGCCCTAGTTTCATTTTACAGATAGTCAGAAACCTATCACATAAATATGTAAAGCTTGACAACTGTTTCACGAAACTATTCAGTAGTTTAAAACAGAACCGTAAGAATTAGTCTCATTACACGATGATTCTCAAGTGGACTCCATAAACACTATCCTCCGTTAGTACCCAGCGTTACAGAAGATCACTGCTGACCACAACATCAACAAGCTAGCCTTAAAGTTCCTATTCCGAAAACCGTATCACACAGCTTAGGACCTGTTTGAGGTCATCGGAGTCTCGTTGTGTAAACCTGATCTCTGTTCATCCACAGACTCACAGTCACTAAAACTGCGTGCTCCAAGACCTTCAGCTTCACAACGGGTTCATTGAAGGCGTTGTGGAGTCCCATCCTGACAAGCGGTCGTACAATCCACGTTACGTCATATTTCGTGTGAATTTTTGCCAACCCAATTGCAGCACCAGCAAGGTAATTTTACGCGCGGCTGTGCAACTTATTAAATTCGTACATTTTTCCTCTACCCGAAACTAGATTGACTCTGCTGTGAAGGCACTTAATCAATGGATTCATCAAGTACTGGCTAACCCGCTTCCAATGAACCACCACGCGCTGATGATCGGCTGCCCTGGATATGCTGGGCCGTTGAACGCGTACTGATCATGACCTGTCCGGTAGACGTGACACAGTTGTCGTGTGGACAAATGGCAAACATGATAGGTCAGTTTCATGTGATGGCCAACACAGACGTAGGATTTCAGTATGAACACATTCCTGTGGCACAAGGCGTGAATCTAGTAAATCTGGGTTGGTCTCACTCAGTTCAGCTTTAATAGTGGTAACATTTGAACATTAACGACTGTGAAAATAGTGACGGTTCACTTTGATGATTGAAATAAGTTGTCAGTGTTCTGCATATACTCTAAAGTGGTTGTTCAAAAACCGAAAAACAATCGAATTTATCACCGTTGATCGTTATATCTCGCAGCATTTCCCGATTATAAATATCACATATTAAATCACTAATTCCTGCCTAAATTTAATTAAGTGATAGACTTCACGTGGCTTATCGATCCATCAATGCGGTTCACGTACTTGTATGGGCTCAGACTATTAGTTTTAACCATTATTTACTCATTCAGCGTGTAAGTATCAGTTTAGGAGTAACGCATGCTCATTGGGTGGTTTTGTAGCGGTGCCTCAGTCACCCTTATGGTATGAACAAAAAAGGCATTATGAATAACTAAGTGTCAAATGTCTTTGTGTTAACGTGGCCACTTGGATAAGAGAAATGAGCAGGTAGCAATGGTTTGCAGCCTAAATTGCTTGCAACATATATGGGCCTTGCGTTCTTGCGTTCTCTCTGCGTTCGGGTCGCTGGTGCACTGAATTTTGGAGGGTTAGAAGCTAACGGAATCAAGCGACTGTTGCGGCAAAGTTCCTTATTTATCTGTCATTGGAATTACCTCAGTTGTTGACCACCAAGATTAATTAGGAACGACACGACGGATTGTATCTGTTGGATATTGCATTTGATGTAGTGGAATTCTAAATCAAAGCACTTTAGTGAACTATTGTGAGTTGATCATTTCCATTTTTATCATCTTTTCGATCTCGAGTTCATACCTGAATTTTGTATAGTGTTTAGATCCACTACAACCTATGTTGCTGTTTTCAAGAGTTCTGGCTCGGCAGAATTCAAAACAACTCAGGAATCAGTTCATTCATTCAACACTGAGGTGAACTTCGTACATAAGTTGTCCATGCCGTAGGACGGTCGACTGAGAAATATCTTACAAGCTGACAGATTGTTATGTCTAAAACCTACAAAGAAACGATATATGGACGGAACTAACAAAACAGTATCGATTCTCGTGATTTGTATCAAACTTGCTAAATGGTGAGACGATTTTTTGGGACCTTTTGTACAAATTCCGAATCCGAATATTTTCAAGAAATGCTTGGTTG